>JASANP010001058.1:0-73653 GCA_030849625.1 Wallacemonas sp. TrypX
GGAGCTTGACGAGTCCAAGGGTACCGTGACAACCACGTCTGTCCTGACCAACCCTCGCTTCGTCAGCGGTAACAGCGCAGGGAGCGGCCAGAACCCCTTCGAATACTAGAGCGGACAGACACGTGCACCCGTCGTCAAGGAAGAAGAGCAGTAAGGAGCATAAGCTCAAGTAGAGGCCATCTCGACTCCTACGGAGCGCTTTTCTTTTTCTTTTCTTCTTATCTCCCTCCTCTTTTGTCCAGGTGTGCATAGTACCCCGCCCGCTTCTTCTTTCTTTTTCTTTTCTCACTGCGTGCATCGTGTGGACGCCGCTAAGTGTCCACGTCTCCAAGCGCTTACGTTGGTTGCGTTGTGCCATTCAGCATGTGTACAGTACACCGCGTGCGACTCACGCTTTTTTTCTTTTCTTCCCGTCCTCCCCCCCCCCTAGTTCTCCTTTTCTCTCACCTGTGAGTTTGGCAGAGAGAGAGAGAGAGATTCAAGCGGTGAGAGCGTAATAGAGGAAAAAAAGAGACGCACGTGGTGAGCGTCTGCGGTGTGTATGGTTCTTGTGTAGCATTCACTTCATGGACGACGCAACCGCTGTGTGAGAGCCCCTTAGGTCTTTTCCTTTGTTTTGCTGTTGTGGTCGCGTTTTTTTTTTCTTTCAGTTGCTTTTTTTTGTTCTTCATTATTGTTGTTTTTTGCCTTTAGAAACCCCGTAATGCACAGTGACAGCTGCCCAGTCGTTGACCTCAATCATGTCACCGCTCTGGCCAGAGCACGGTTGTTTCATCACGGCGCTGATTCCCACACCCACCCCCTTTGGTATTAGAGAAGAGCACTGCCTGTGTTCGTCAATCCAAAAAAAAAAAAGACGGTCAGAGAACCGGGGGGAATGCTCAAGGGGAAAACCAAATCAAATCCTCGGCGTCTTGACGGCGCTCTTCTCCCCGTTTTTCATGTGATTCTGTTTTGCCGGGCTTTTTTGTTTGTGTTTTTTTGTTTGTACGCAGTCCGGTGAAACAAACGGTGGTTTGCTTTGGGGCTGCAGAAATTCGCGCACAGCGAGAAGGAGAGAGGGTCTCTGATTCATCATGTCAGTAGGTGTGCCTCAAGAAAAAAAAAAACAGAAAAAGTCGATACGAAAAGAAAAAAACAACGGAGGCCAATTGTGAAAAGCGGAAAAGACGGAAAAGACGGAAGAGCATGTTTTTCCTTTTTTGTTTCTTCGTTGGACTCCTTGGATACATCGTTCTTTTGTGATACATGAAACCAGCAGACCCAGACACACCCGCGCACCCAGGGCCCGTCGTTGTGCGTGCCGTCTCCTTGCCACGGCGACACGCATGACGGCGCGTCTACACGCACGCACGCCCGACCGTGAGGTCGGCTCGGCCGGCCCGCAGCACACGTTGTCCGACGCGGCGCGCCGTGAACCGTTCGTCCACCGCCGCTGTGGTGCGCCTTGTCTCGCTCTCCCCGCCCAAACCACAACCGCACGCGCACGCGCACGGTGCTTGGTCATCTACCACGCTCTCACCTCAACGATCATCCCCTCCTCCCCCTCTTCTTTCCCTGTTCATCCGCTGGCGAGGCGTGGCACACGCCAAAAAAAAAGTGAGAAAAGGTTTCACAGGATCGCCTGGGGCGCAGGTGTTGACATGCTCCGTGGTGTGATTCTGCAACGGCAGACGTGCGCGAGGTGGGCTGTTCCGTTGCCGGCCTGACCCGATTCCTCTACTTCAACGGAGGGGGCGATCCCCTTCTGCAAGAGGCCGCCCCAAGGAGACTCCGACACACAGCCAAGCAGAGCACCACGTCAACGCCGCAGACACCTTTGCTGGTCCAGGCAGCACCCTGTTAAACTTTGAAAGCCCCCGAAGGTGACAGAGCGAAGCTCCGGCTGTGTAGAAAGCCAGAAACTGTCAGCAGAAAAGAAAGAAGTTCGTTCCCCCTTGCACACTAACAGAATACTTAGTCAACGTAAACGGTTCAGTGAACAAGTCCGTGTGGCTCAATGGAAGAGCATCTGACTACGGATCAGAGGGTTGCAGGTTCGAATCCTGTCACGGATGACTTTTTTTTGGGTCCGTTTCCCTGCTCGGCGGTGAGGCGAAGGGTGGGGATCGGCGGGAGGGGTGTCGGTGCGGTGGGGGTGGTGGCTGTCATCTGCGTGGCTTGGGGGGTTGGGGACATGATTTTCCCGCTTTCTTCTTGTTTTCTTTTGTTGGTTGGGGGAGAGGGGCTCTCCCTGTGTCAGGAAAAAACGAAGCTGAACGATAGTTGGGCCCGATAGGCAGTGGGCAAAAAAAAAAATGACTCCAAGGAGGAAACAAGGCATCACGTCCCATCACACAGCTCTCTTGTTGTTGTTTTCTTTCTCTTGCGTCTTCTTTTTTTTTGTCCCCGGTGTCACTCATCACGGGCGCGGAGAGACGGTGACGGTGGTGGTCACGCCACTGCGCAGGTACGCTGTGGCCGTCTCGCCAACGTGCAAGTGGGAGGCCACCAGCTCCAGCTCCGCCGCCGACACGCTCGGTGTGGCGCTGACAAGGTGTGCGGTCACGCTGGCGCGCGGCGCATCCGTATGCTCGGGCCCCTGAAGAGACAACAGCACGCCGTACTGCTCCACCACCGCACGTTGAATGGCCGTCCGATGCACGCCACTGTACTCGGACCACGAGCCACAGTACAGCTGAGGCAGCCCCAGTCCAACATGCCGTGCAGCGGCGATGTTCACGCACGCGCTGACCCCACTGCCGCACGAAAACACGCACCCGCTCAAGTCAACAGCCCCTGCGGATGCGGCGTCACGCCCAAGCGCACGGAGGATGCCCTCGCGGATCGCCTCCGGCGCGCGCAGCTCCATGCGACCGCTGCCGTCCTCAATGGTCTTCATGTGCGTCGTGAACGGCAGGTTGTGGGCGCCGGGAATGTGGCCCGGCAGCGGGTCTCCTGCGGTCGGACGAGCCGTGCTTGAGAAGCGTGCGGCGGCGCGGGCGTCGGTCAGCACCGCGTTGGGGCTCAGGGCATCAAGGGACGTGCAGTGAACAAACGCACGGCCAAAGGGCCACGTTGCCGTGGGTGTGGCAGGCGGCACACGCCCGCCATGCTCAAGAGGCAGACCCGCGGCAGCATACGCCTGGTAGCCACCGTCGAGCACGTAGGCCTCGACACCGAGCTCCTGGAGCATCCACCACAGCCGGCAGCCACCCATCGCACCGCACTGATCGTCGTAGACCAGAACTGGCTTCTCGTCAGAGACCCCTTGAGCCTGGCACCACGCAATGAATGTCTCAACGGGCGGGAGTGGATGGCGGGCGGTGGTGCCAGCGTGCGGTGCGCTGAGGTCGACGTCCATGTACGCCGGGCGTGCGCCGGGCAAGTGACCCTTGGCGTATTGATCCTCCAAATGCGTGGGTACCTTCAAGTTGTACCGCGCATCAAAGACGAGGTACGTGTCGAGATGATCCTTCACCTGCGCGACCGTGACGAACACGGTGGTGTCAGATGCGCTCGACGAGTGACGACGCTTCGTGCCTGGCACCTGGTGTGGCTGTGCGGGCATGTCTGTGTTTATGTGTTTGTGTATGCGAATGAGAGAAGGGCTGTAAGGGTGAGAACGAGGGAGGCATGAGCAAGGAAAGGAGTGCTGACAGAGCAAGCGGTGTTGTCATTCTTCGACGGATCAGATGCGACGCTGTTGTCACTCACGTCATGTATGGGAGGGTCAGTGCAGCGGCACGGCCGTGTGTCCGGGTAGGTGTGAGCTGCTCCTCCCTCTCGCCACGCCACACCTCGCAGACAGTGATCACGAAGTGGGGTGGACCACACGAAGTGGTCCTCCAACCGGCAGCTCGACAACACACGCACACACACACGCACAGCCAAACGCGCACGATCAGGGGAAGGCTGTTTTCGACGTCAAGCTTCCCTTCTGACTGCACAGTTGATCTCGGTGGTGGATCCGCGTTGAGGATGGGTGGGATGGACATTTTCTGCTGTTTGACTCTCTCTCTCTTTCTCTCTTTCACGAGCAAAGCACCAGCCGCGGTAGGGCATGTTGAGAGGGTGAAAAAAGAAAGATGGAAAAAATCGGGGGGCAAGAGAGTGCGTGCGTGACAACGCAAGCTTCCTAAAGGTTGGTGGCAGTGGTAGCTGCCCCTAGCCACGGTTTCTGTGTGGAGAGGTCCGTGACGATCGCTGAATCATCGTCGCCTTCATCCACGTTGAGTGCCGAAAACTGCCGCCACAACGCCCACAGCTCGGCGCGGTGGAAGGCAACTCAACGTGCAGGAAGAAGAAAAGAAAAAGAGAGCACAACGGCGGGTAAAGCAACAACTCAGAAGGCACCAGGGAAAACAAAGAAGCAACGAGAGCAGGGCTGGCTGTGAAGCAAGGGCTGTCGGGACGCACTAGTTCCAGTTACGCACGATCTTGCCATCCCAGTTAAGCCGGTCGCCTTTCTGCATTGTGTAGTAGCGGTGTGTCTTCCAGCGACGCCACGGCGATCCCGACTGGCCCCAGTGGGGGTTGGCCTCCCAGAACCGTTCGATGCGCTCCTCCAAGACGGGGGTAAAGTGGCGGATGAGGCCCTGCACCGGCCACGCCGCGGCCGTGCCCAGCGCGCAGATCGAGCGGCCCTCAATCTGTTTGGAGACGTCCCACATGGTGTAGATCTCCTCCTTCTTCGCATTGCCATTGACAAAGCGCTTCATCATCTTATCCAGCCATGGGCTACCCTCGCGACAGGGCGTGCATTGGCCGCACGACTCGCGCATGTAGAACACAGACAAACGCTCAATAGCGGCGATGACGTCCGTGGACTTGTCCATCACAATGACCGCCGCCGTTCCCAAGCCAGTCTCCACGGCCTTGAGCGCGTCGTAATCCATCAGCACGTTGTCACAGATGTGCTTCGGGATCAACGGGCACGACGAGCCACCGGGGATGACGCACAGCAGGTTGTCCCAGCCTCCGCGCACGCCACCGGCGTGGCGCTCAATGAGCTCACGTAGTGGCATGCTCATCTCATCCTCCACCGTGCACGGGCGGTTGACATGTCCGCTGAAAGAGTACAGCTTGGTACCGGCGTTGCCTTTGCGGCCGAACTGCGCAAACCACGCCGGACCGCGGCGCAAGATCGTCGGTGCGACGGAGACCGTTTCGCAGTTGGTCACCGTCGTAGGGCACCCGTAGAGACCCACGTTCGCCGGGAACGGCGGCTTCAGACGCGGCTTGCCTTGTCCACCCTCAAGGCTGGAGATCATGGCCGTCTCCTCGCCACAAATATAGGCGCCGGCGCCGCCGTAGGTGTAGAGGTCAAAGTCGTATCCGCTTCCGCACGCGTTCTTGCCCAAGTAACCCTTCATGTACGCTTCGTGGATGGCCTTGTCCACGGCCTTGCGCTCGTTGTGGAACTCACCGCGGATGTAAATGTAGCCGTAGCGCGCGCGCATCGCAAAGCCCGCCACGAGGGCGCCCTCAACAAGCTTGTGGGGCTCGTGCCGCATGATTTCGCGGTCCTTGCACGTGCCTGGCTCCGACTCATCACAGTTGACGACGAGGTAGCTGGGGCGATTGTCGGGCTTCACCTTCGGCATGAAAGACCACTTCAGCCCCGACGGGAATCCCGCACCACCGCGACCTCGCAAGCCGCTCGCTTTGATCTCGTTGATGATCCAGTCCTGTCCCTTGAGCAGGATATCCTTTGTGCGGTACCAGTCACCTCGGCGCTCTGCCGCGGCCACATCGGTGCCGAAGTCATCGTACAGGTTGGTGAAGATGCGGTCCTGGTCCTTGAGCGCGCAGAGCACGCCAGAGGTGGCCAAGAAGCCAGCTTTACGCATCATGGCGCTAGTATCTGTTCTCGGTCAACGCGAGAAAGGGAAAAGAAGGTGTGTGGGTGTGTGTGGGTGTGTCCGTCTGTGTGCGCGGCGGACAGAGAGCTCCTATGGAGAGAAAGACTAAGTGAAAAAAAAACCGAAGATGCACAGTCTGGCACGCGCAACGTAATGACTAAAAAAGGTAAGCTTCCGCGCGTTGGGAAAGTGGTGGGTGGGTGTGCTAGTGAATCTCGTGCTACTACTGACTGTGACCCTCAGTTTCTCTGGTTCACTCCTTTGTTGTTGTCGTCGTTGTTTTCTCTGACTCGCGCACGCAGCGTTGAAAAGGATGTGGCCGAAAGTGCGAAGAAGAACAAGAAAGAGAGACGGCCAGAGGGAACAGTGTCGAGTGGGTGCTACACGCTATACTACAGCAAATACCGTGCACGTGATCAGTCGCACTACCGGCAGTAGAGCGAACGAGGTGTGTCGCCGTGCGAGGGGCAAGCTGGAAAAGAAGGAAGAGGGAAAAGAAGGTAGAACGCCGGAGCCGCTGTGGCAAGAAATAGATGCGCCTGTTTCAGCCCCTGTGCGACAGTCAAAGGGAGACAAAAAAGCGCAACAGCAAAGAGAGAGAGAGAGAAAGCACGTGAAACAGATCCAATGACAGCGAAGAACGCAGAGAGGGAAAGGGGGAAGAGGCGATGGATGATGTGAAGGTCGAAGAAAGGGTGCGCAGGCACGGATTGGCACAGCGAGTAAACAAGCTCGACGGGAAAGGGAGAGAGAGGAGCGGGCGGAGGGAATCTACTGCGCTGTGTAACCGCATCGCGGCGATGGCGTTGCTGCACATGGCCACGGTTGCACTGGCGCCCTCATTGATTTCTCGCTCTCTCTGACATTGGTGAGGCACGTCTGTGTGAGCGGAGTGTTGTCTGTATGTGAGAGAAGGAGAGAAAGAGCATTCAATAGTTCAATAACCGCACAGAAGGGCCGACGGGACCAAAAAAAAGTGATTGTGAAGGCAACGCAACAGTGGGAAGGAGAAAGAGGATGCCTATGTTCTGTAGGTGTGTCCGTGTGCATCCGTCTGCACGACGGTAGCCGCGGCTTGTGTGTGCGTGCGTGTGTCACACAGCCGGTCGGGCTCAGGCACTACCACCACCCTCACGACGGGGTTGTCTTGCGAGCAGGCAGTTCGGTGCGGGCGAGCTCGTTGGCTTGGCATAGATGAAAAGCCTCCGTCAGTTCAACGCAGTCAGCGGCCCAGAAGCCTTTTTCCTCAATGCAAACCTGCGCCTTGGCGCGCATCTCCACGCACGGCTTGATCTCCTTCTGCTCGGCCAGCTTCCGCTTGAAAGATTCAGGGACCTCCTCCCAGTCCATCACCTTTCCGTTGCTGACGGAGTACGTCTGGCCGCCGCCTTTCAGAACCACCATTTTTTCTTTCTTCTTCTTGTGGCAACGGTGGCAGATGCAAAGGCGGACGTACCGCTGGACGATTCGTTTCTTTGACTCACGAGTCGTGAAAGCTGTGAGTGACGGTCTCTGCAAAAGGCTGCTATCTTGTGTTGTTTCGCTTTCCTTCTTTGTTTTGTTGTTGTTGTTTTGAGGCGTGTATGGAGGCAGGCCTGAGTAGTGCCTAGAGCGAGCGTGCAATCCACGGCTGATGGAAACAAGGTGACGGGGCAGTGATGGTAAGTAAGAGAAAAGGAGAAAGGGAGAACGAGATTTCTGCGCCTTTTCAACGGCGTAGCGACGGCACTAGGGCAATGTCTGAGAACCGCACGGGCAGACTTAGAGAACAGGCGCGTGTGGGCTCTTGCCGCACGCCTTGTCGAGCGACGCAAGAGAAAGGGGGTAACGCAGGTATGTCAATTTGCTCCCCACAGGTGCGCGAACAGCCACGCGAGCGCGGCAGCAACTTCCAGCGTAGCTCCCCACCTCCCGTCGTTGCCGGGGCTCTCGTGAGCCACCACTGGTGGAAATCTTCAAGTCAGTGGTGCGTCCTCGGTTCGTGAAGCGTGTCGTCCAGATACGGTCCTCTGCTGAGGAAGCGGAAGAGGAAGCGAGTAGTGAGTGACAGACGTAAGTGAGACAACAAAAGTGATCGCAAACGTGGTTTGGTGGGGATGGGGGGCAATCGACAACAGGGAGCAAACGGCAGAAAAAAAAACAAAAAAAGGGGAAAAGACGGCTACTTGAGAATGTTCCACACCAGAGGTTCCTCGCGACAGAAGGGGCACTTCCCGATTTGCTGGGCGTCGTTGACGCAGAGCACGTTGCCGCAGCACCAGAGCTCCACAAACGCACCTGGTTCCGGTTTTTCCAGGCAGACACCGCACAGATCTTCTTCTTCACCGAAGATGTTGACGTCGTGTAGCGGCTTTGAAGACCCCACGATGACCTCTGTGGTAGATGCCCGTTGGGCCTCGGTCTCCTCACGCTCAAGGCGCGACGGTTCGCCAACGATGGCCAAGCCCTCAATTGCCGACATGACCTGTATGTGTGTGGGTGTGGGTGTGTAGGTGTGTGTGCTAACCAGCCGCCGCGCAGTGCTGTGCTAACTTTTTTTTTCTTTTTAGTGTGGAAGCGAATCTGGTGTCTTGAGCGATGACGCGCGAAAAGGTCGTAGGTGAGTGCGGCTGCACGGTAAGTACTACCGACGAGAAGCTGCCGTCGGAGGTAAGAAGAGGGGTGAAGTGAAGGCGGACGAGAAGCGATGAAAGTGGAGGGGCCCACCGCCGGCGGTTGAAGGGGTGGGAAGTGGAAAAGGAAAAAGAAAGGCGGTCTCAGTGCAGCGGTTGATCGGAGGACGGCGTGCGTGCGTTACCGCTGGTGCCGTGGTGTCCGGGCCAATGAAGAGCAATCGATCAGCGGTCAGCGAGAAGGGGTCGCGAGCCTCAGCAGCACGCTAACGGTGGAAGGCACGCCCACAAGTTACCTGCGACTATCTTCGGGAGGGGCACAGACACATCGGCCGTACTCACATGTGAAAAAAAAAGGAGAGAAAGGGGGCCAGGAAGACGGTGGCCGGTGTTGTCACCTCTCCAACCGCACCAGGTATTTCATGGCCTCACTTACGCGTACAAGCTCACACAGAGGGGAATGTTATTCAGGCGACTCGCGGATTGTGTCGCCTGGCGACGGCGCCGCCGCGTCGTCGTGTGCATCGTTGCCGCCGTTGTGCGCTGACCTCGCCAGCGCGTTCAGCATCTGTTGACGCCGTCGGTTCGCTTCATGGGAGGCCTTTTGCCTCTCCTCACGCAGCTTCAGCTTGCGTGTGCGATTTTCAACGATGTACCTCTGTGTTTCAATACGACGACGCCCGCGCACTGGACGAGTAGCAGCTTCAGCGACCTCCGCACGGCCGGTGGCGCTGGTTGTGGTGCGTTCGCCGTCGTTCACCGCCTCCCCAGGTGGCGTCGTCACTTGAGACGACGAGTGCGAAGCCTGAGGCTGCTGCCCAAGAAACCGTGACGTTGCTTCTCGCCGTGTGGTCACACGCTGTCGGTAATGTGTGTAGCTTGGGTTATCAGGAATCTCCGTCACGTCCATCAGTGCGCGCAGATCATCGGCGGAGCGTAGCGGTGCACACGCCTCGCGGGTCGGACGAGGAAACGCTGGTGCGCACGTCTTCACCATCACCACAAGTCGCCGCACAACCTTGAGAGAGAGGCGCTGTGGTGTTGACGAGAGAAGTCGCAGGGATGGGTGTGTTGGTAGCTCGTCCTGCGTGAACCGATCGGTGGTTGGGTGCCAGAAAACAAGAAATCCGCCCACGACGAGGTACTCGGCCGCGAACAGCACAAGGTCAAGGACGACTTCGTTCGTGTGATAGGCCGACGTCGCCTGGTTCGCCACGCTGGGTTGTCCGTCGTGACCGCCCTCATGAGAAGCAGTGAGTGTCGTCTTCTTGCGTGGCTCGCGCAGCCCGTACGGAGGATCGGTGATGATCGCATCGAGGAACCCGCCGCGAGCGTGCCACGTGCGAGGCCACGCCGAAAAGTTCAGCCGCATCCGATCAGGCGGAGGCAGTCGGTAGAGTTTAAAGTTGGTGATCATGGAAGGGAGCAGTTGTTCCTCCTCAGAGATCCTGGCGAGGGCGAGGTCGCTCGCGCTGTAGTGGCTCATTGCCAGCCGCCGCTGCAGTTGTAGCTGTGGGCTCGTCTGGCCTTTAGCTGTCCCTGCCCGCATCGCCCGACCATCGGCGTCACTTCCGAGGGTGTGTGCGCCGTGGTGTGCGGCCGCCACGAGAAGACTGCCCGTGCCGCAGAAAGGGTCCATCACAAGCTGGCCTGGCTTCACTCGCCCCGCGTTGGCCATGAGCAACGCCTCCTCCGCCGGCATCGACGTCGTGCCCACGTACGGACGCCACTTCAAGTCGTAGCGCGCCAGGCACGCGGAGCGGCCAGACTCCACCAACTGCACGGCGTGCACAACACCCCACACGGGGCCATCAGGAACAAAACCTTTTGTCCCTGGTGGCGCCGCCTGTGCCTGGTGCTGAATAAAGACGAAGAAACGGTGTTGCGGAGAGGTGTAGTTCACCCGCCCAAGCCGGTCCTCCTGCGACAGCGGGCTCGATGACAGGACCTTCTCAATAATGTCCTTCTTCGCTTCACCACTGTACTTTTTCCCGATTGTCTCCACGTGGTAGCTGAAGTCGCCGTTGGCGTAGTTCTGTTCAGCGTCCCCGACAACCAATGCAAGAGGTGTCGACATGTCGTGCGGGTCTGAAGCAATGGTCGCACGCCGCTCATACAGGGCGGGAAGCGATGCACAGGCCTGCAAGAGGACGTAGAGACCACGAAGGAGAATGCACCGCTCCGCCAGCGCGACCAGCTCCTGCCTTGACGCGGAAGAGTCGAAGAGATAAAACTGGCTTTCCGCGCGGCACTGCGACAACCACGGAGCTTGAGCATTGAGGGGGACAACGGAGACCCCCAAGGCCTCAGCTGCCGACAAAAAGTCCTCCACGCAGAACTCCGCCAGGCTCGCGGAAAACGCGAACACGGCCACGTACCGCATCGATGTGTGCAAGTGCTGACTTTTGCGTGGGAGCGCGGTCAGTGGTGAGGCTGCTTCTGCTGGGTATGTGAGTAAGTATGCGTGGTTACGCCACCGTCGATGAGGTGTGACAGTTCCGCTGGTTTACGTGAGCGTTGCGCAGTGGCGACTATGTGAACAGAGAAGACTTCGATGCACACAGGCACACTCAACGTGTCAGGGATGGGGGATTTAAAAAAAAAAAAAGAAACGCAAGTGATGAAAGGGGGAAGAGGGGGAAAAGGGGAAGAGGAGGAAGAGGACGGGGTTTCAAGAAGGCAGATGACAGACGAGGCGGAATGAGGAAAGAAAAGAGAGAAAGATTGCCTTATTGTCAGTCTTTTCACCACGATCCTACCCAGTTTCCACGGTGGTGCCGTAAAGGAACACGCACGGCTGATCCGGAAAGCTGACGCGTGTGTGTGTGTGCGTCATCTTCCAGACAGCTTTTCACAGGTGCTGCGCGTACCGAGACACCTGCCGGGGGGGACGAGAGAAGGGGAAAGAGGTGGTGCCCAGCGTTGGTAAAAAACCGGGAGAGAAGCGTGTCCAGTGATGGGTGGATGTGGGCATCTTTCTGTGTGTGTGGTTTCTACTGTTCAGCCACCATTGCACAAGGCGCGCGGAACGGGCCCTCACAAAAACAAAAAGTCGTACAGTACATGTCAGTAGAAACAAAAGAAAAAGGGGCGAGAGAGTCCCGGACCACAGACACACACACGCACACACGCTCAACTACGCGGTGGCAGGGCTCATTCACCTGTCTCTGGCTGCGCGTCGCCGTGGCCATCTGAGAGTGTGGGCCGGCCTCACTTGTCTGTACATGATTAAAGAAAGCCACCAGAACTGTCAGAAGAAGGAGGGCTCAGCACGGCAGAAAAAAATGTGTGCGCGTGTGCATTCTCCTTGCCACGCATTGTTCGCCGTGAAGCTACTTCTCTCTACGGGCGGTACAAGGCCGCGAGACGAGGGTCTTCAGAGAGCCTCTGCGCGAGCATTGCGTACTTCTCACTGGCAAGATCAATATGACGAGCGAGCCGCTCGTCAAGAACCTTCATGCGCCAGGTGGCTTCCTTGCAGTACTGTGCGAACGCCTGTGCATCCTTGCTGCCCGCCACTGCCGCTGCGTCAGAGCTCTTCTGGTACAAGAGTTGGCGGCGTGCGAAGTCGGCCTTTTCGTTGTCCATTCGGCTTTGCATAATGTGGCCACGCTGAACAAGTCTATCCTTCAACTCCAGTAGAGCCTCATCGCGAACCTGCTTCGCCTGCTCCATGGACAAGTGCACGTTAGTGTAGTCGCCGTCAAAACCCGCTGGGAGTTCCAGCTTCGCGATATAAGGCGCCAGGTAATCCTTGCGCGACTCCTCTTTTCGTGTCGCCTCAGCCACTTTGCGCGCACGCTCTGCCTCCGTTTCCTTGGGGCGGTTGCGCAGCGTGTCGTACGCGCTTAGCACAGCCACCACCTCGCGGTGGTCACGCTCCATTCCCACAAGTGTATCTAAGCTGGCGTCCAGAGCGCTGCGGATCTCCGCTGCACACGTAACCTCGACGCCATTGAGCCACTTGCGCTCGTGGTGCAACTGCAGTGCCGTCGGTGGCGTCGCTCCGGGCATCGTCACAACTTTGACTGGCGGCTCCGACTGCTTGTGTGATGACGACGCTGCGATGTAATCTTCAACTTTGGATGACGGCTTGGCGTACATACGATATGGGCGGATGATGCTCGTCTCGGGGTACTGAAAGAAAACCCACATTTCGCCGACCACGTTCTGCTGGGCTTGTTGAGCTGCCGACGGCCGTAAAAAGGTCGTCTTTGCTACGTCCTCTTCCAGTGGCACGGAGCTGTTCCGCGCAAACTTCTGACTCATGCGAATCGGCTCGAGGCGGGGGTACTCTTTAAGGCCGGCGCTTGTCCCTGCGTTGATGACGATCTGGTGAGCTGTAACCTCCTTTACCGTTTTGGGGTAGGCGTAGCTCGCACTACGGTACACCATGAAGTCTGAGCGGCCCTTGTAGAATTGCTTCACCTTGCGCAGTGCGGTACCGTCGTACAGCAACTCGATGCGCTTCCACATCCCATCCTTGCGGGCTCGCCAAGAGAACTTCATCGTCCGCTGCACGCCCGGCTCATACACCAACTCCTTCAGTCCTTCCACCGCGGCTTCACGCATTCTTCCCTTGTCGTACCATTCTCTCAGCAATCGGTAGGGGATGGGCGTGTTGCTGGCCATCAAGGTTGAACGCGGAGATAATGTGTCCGCAACTCGCGGATAAACACTTCGGCGGCGCAACTTATCTTGACGGTGCATGTAAAAGAAATGGATTTGGTGGGCATCACGATACTGCGTGTCAGGGAGGATAACCTCACGAATTCGCAGATCGGGTTGCGTATGTTCGGCGTAAAGTCGAATCACCGCATCCGCGTACACAATCTCTTTCGTTCCACCCGGATAGCGACTCTCAAATTGCTGGCGCGACAGCGTGATGTTGGTCACCCATGAAAGAGGCACTCGAATGTCGGCACCCTCACCCGCTGCTTCCGCTGCCGCAGACGCTGCGGCGTCGGCCATCGTTTTCCGAGTTGTGGTCATTGCGAGGTTCGTCGTCTGGGAACCGTTCGCAGCAAGCATGTCCCCGCTGTTGTCCTCGCGATCAGCGCCGCGAGGAAACACACCCTCCCACTGAGACGCATCCCGTAGGTCGAGTGAGAGTGAGCTCACCAAAGCGTCGGGATGCATGTTGACGTACAGTTGCCTTTCGTTGAACACAGACTCGACGCCGGTGTAAAAGTAGTCAGCCGACGTGACAGAGACAAGCTCACCGGTTGACGGCTCAACGAATGTCGCCGTGCCCTGCGACTTCCGTCCACCAGGCAAAACTGCAACCCAGCAGTGAGCGTTCTTCTTCCTTTTCCTGGCTACACCGTTGTCGTTCGCGTCAGCAGGCGTCAGAGAGCGACCGGCCCCCTCTGAATCGTCCGCATCCCCTTCAGAGGAGTAGAGCGGCTCAGGGTCCGTCGTGTCGCGAAGCACAGGACGACCACTAAGAAGCGCTGCGTACTCTGCGTCGAGCTCATCCTGTGGATCTTCTTCCTCATCGGAGTTCACCTCAACCGGCAGGTGGCCATTCCAGAACCTTTCCGTCCGATCATTCAAGCACACGAACTTGTTGGCGAAGCCGACAACAACATAGGCGTTGTAGCCCGCACCGCAAAGCAAAGATGTGAGAAGGAGTGACATCTCCAGGCAATTGCCCTTCTGCCACTGAAGTGTGGTTGCGGGGGAGACCACCTGAGTGGGTAGCTTCTCCGTCGAGTCGTCTTCAGGATCTTCATAGCAATGTGCATCGTGGAGCAGTTCATACTGAACGTATCCAGCCAGGTACTTGCTGCAGCCATCAAGATCAAACAACTCGTCAAACGGAATCAGTGTCGGACGGATGAAAGTACAAATCACTTTCTCCTTCATGCCCTCGTTTAATGGTGAGAGAAGCAGAGGTGGTCGATTTGGAAAGTATTTGCGGTAAGCCGCATCAAACTGGCGAGTACACTCCAGCACACTCTCCTCTGTGCGCGTGTTCTGCAAATAGCTAGCGGGCAGACTGGCATCGCGAAACAGCGCCTGAATGCGCTCAGTGCGTTGCGCTTGCACCACAGAGCTCATCTTGGTAGAATTGAAAGACCACTCACACGAGCTGACGGCTGAGATTGCGAGTAAGACAAAGAAAGATCGCGGACGAAAAAAGAGGGAGAAGTTGATACGTTGAGAAAAGAAGAGAGAAGAAGCTTGTCAGTACTTTGTCTGTGGCGCACGGCTCTTGAGGTGACTCACACAGTTGTAGGTTGGCATGCACACCGGCCAGCTGTGGTTCACTTACGCGAGCCGCCACACATCCCACAAGCGCACGCGGTGTTAGCGAGGAATGAGACAACATTCGCCGCAGAGCCAGGGCAGCCACCCTGCTTCTTTCTGTCAGGGTTTACCTGTGTCGGACTCGCCCAGCTGCACCAGCCAACGCATGAACAAATACCTTGCCTGCGCTGGTGGTCTTCTGGCCAAATCACTTTCGAGATGAGGCTATAGGCTGAGTTCTTTCAACGGTGATTTGTGTTCATCCGGGTATGCGTGCTTAAACAGACACAAGGAGCGCCACAGGATAGGTGGAAAAGAAAAAAAACCTTCCTGTGAGCGCTGTTGTCTTTCCAGCCCTTGGAGAAAAAAATCCTAACTATATGCTAACGCTGAGCGGCTCACGCATCACTCGGCGCGGAGGTTCTGCGGCCGGGCAATCAGCACAGTCTCGTAGTTTTTGCGGCAGTAGAGGTCCCAATAGAAAATGCCCCAGCCTGCACAGGCCAGGCACAGCAAGAAACAGTACAGCGGGGAAATGGTGAGCAGGTTGATATCACCGGGCATCACCAGAATTTGAGAGAGAGTGCGCGGCTTGAACTCCTCGTAGTTCATGAAAGCCGCCTCGTTACGCGCACCGACCTCAGCGCCCTTGGAACTAGGCGCGTAATCGTGGGCGGAGCGCGGATGGGGGGTCATCGTGGACATGCGAAAGTTCTTCGCACTTTCCTCTGCCTGAATGCGCTGCTCAATATCAGCCTTTCGGAACTCGTTTCGGGCGACCAGGCACGGCGCAAAGAGCCCCGTGGCACGAAGAGCAACAGTGCGCTGCATTTGCTGATAGCTCGAGCTAAGCGGTAATACCAAAGAAAAGCGGCGGTGCAGTAGCGACGTCCGTCAATCAACGGATGAGAAACTGGCGAGCATCGGCGTTAGCGAAAAAGAAAGTGGGTGGAAGACGATGATGTGGTGAGGTAGATGTGGTACGCGCGTTACGTCCTAGCTCGTGACGTTGACAACAAGAACGGGAGGAGGCGTCACGGCAACATGGAAGAAGCCGAGCCTCTTCTTTCATCCTCGTCGGCACGCACTGCGCGAGTGACGTCGCACAGAGCGCCGGTGCGGAGCTGTCGTGCTCAGGAAGGATGGCACCGCTGAAGTACAAACCTTCAGGTTGGCCTTGATACAGTTTTACGCTCCCTTAACAGTGGAAGTCGCACAGCGACGCCGGAAATGTGAAAGGAAAAAAGACACCCCTGTCTACACAGCAGCCGGTCTCACGTATGCATAAAAAAACAACCACATATGTATGAGTTTGGCCACGCACAGCTCTTGCGATCACGGTTTCATTTGAGGGGTTGTTGGTGGTACAGCTTTGCCTGCAGAGGTTGACACTGCGTTAAAAACAGCGAGAGCCTGAGAGGAAAAAGTTGCTGGATCACTGACTGGCTGAGACAGAACAACAGTGTTCGTTTCCTTGGCCAGCTCACCGAACTTTTCAATGTACAGTTCAGCGACGCGCAGCGAAATAGCGTCCGTGCTATGCTTGGATGTCTCGATACTCTCAGACACGATGGCAATGTTGTCGGCAACGGCGCGTGCGCGAACGCGGATAGACTCAGCCTCGGCCTCGGCCTCCTTCACGACCGTGTACTTCTGGGCATCAGCAGCGTACTCTTGCGCCCTGCGCAAACCATCGCCGCGGTTGGCCTCCGCAGTCGCATCACCCTCACTTTCAAGAATGACCTTCCTCTTCCGACGCTCAGCCTCGGCCTGCAAATCCATGGCGCGGCGCACGCTCTCGCTGACGATGATATCACGGATTTCATAGCGCTTGCACTCAATACCCCAGTCACTTGCCTCGCGGCGGAGGACGGCGACGATGCTTTGGTTGAGGCTCGCGCGTTCACGGAAGAGGCTATCTAGCGACATGGTGCCGATTTCGCTGCGCATGGTCGTCTGAGCAAGGTTGATGAGATTGTAAATGGGGTTCTCAATATTGTAGCTGGCCTTCTGTGAATCCACAATTTGTAGGAAAAGAACACCGTCAATTTCCACCATGACGTTATCGGCGGTAATAGCAGACTGATTGGGGATTTCGATACCCTGTTCCTTGACGTTGTAGCTGTACCGAATCTTATCCAGCAGCGGCACGACAAACCAGAAGCCGGAATCCAGAGTGCGATGGTAGCGACCAAGACGCTCGACGACGTACTCGCGACCTTGTGGAACGATATTCAGGACAGAGTTGCGAGGGGGGCGTTCCACAAACCGTGTGGGGTCCAGATGAATACGTGGTGTGCGCGCACTCATCGAGGATGCTGGAGAGTTGTATCCGCCATCGCCACCGGGGGGTGGGAAATTTGCGCCTTGCGCACCGTAGTATTGAAGAAGACGCACAGCACGACGCATGATGACGATGCTGCACGTGTGTGCTTAAGGCGCGTTCTGCAGAGTATTTTCTGACCAAAAAAAAAAAAAGCAAGGGCTGTGGAGGGTGGGTTTGTTGTTGTTGTTGCTGCCGGTTCGGTCGGGTTCGCGCGGGGGGTGGGGGGTGGCCGCGGCGGCGCGCGCGGGGGGGGGGGGGGGGGGGCGGNAAGGCACCCCACCGCCCCGCCGATCACAACCGACACCCCACCCCACCCCACGCACACCACACGGTAGACAAAACTGACTAGACTCCTTACGCTATGTTTCGCACACGTCTGGCACGTTTCAGCGTCGCAAGGACAGCGGCACTGATGGCGTCAGCCGCCCGCTCAAACGGAAACGCCACACCCCGCACGGCCACCACCGGCAACTACCACATTCCACCGCAGTCCGTCCTCGAAAGCCTGTTGGAGAACATGAGCGAGGCTCAGAAAAAGTTCCTGTCTGGGGACAAAGAGGCTGGCCGAGGTCACTTTTTTGACACTGTGAACGATGCGCTGAAGCCCAGCATGATCGGCGAGCTTGGTGTGGAAGTTCGTGGATACGTATCGAAGAGGCAACAGCACTACGGTCGTCGTCTCAGTGAGGAGACCGAAGAGTTCCGTAGGGAGCGCCGTGAAATTCACGATGAGCTGTATCGCACCGAGACCGAAGCTCATAAGAAAGAGTTGAGCGCCGACATCGCGACCTTCACTGCAGCAAGGCAAAAAGAGTATGATGACCGGCTTGCGACGGACGTGTCGCAGTACAATGGGGCCCTCAAAGCTTATCGTGTGGGTCACGGAAAGAAGGCTGACGAAGCGCACTTGGAGAAAAACTTGAGCATGGATGCCACAGCCGTCGCGAAGGCCGCTGAGCTGGACTCCACCATTTACGACTTTGGCGGCAAAGGCAACGGTCAAGATGATGACTTGACGGACGAAGACATTCGCACCTACGTTGAGCACAGACTTAAATTCTACGAGAAGTCCCTTCGTCAGGAAATTGAGTTCTTTGTCAGCCGTCGTCGGACGTTCTACGAGGAGCTGCTTCAGGCGCGCGTCATTCGTCACGCGGCGAAAATCCGAGCTGACACTGAACAGTTTCGAGAGCGGAGAAAGCTCTACTACGAGGGTAAATTGCAGGGTGATGCGCAGTATTTTGAGAAGGCACTGCAAGAGCACTACGAGAAGTGCTTTCTCCAGTGTTATGCCAACGAGGTCTGGTACAGTCTTGGCGGCTCGTCGAAGGCCATTGAAGGGTTAACAGCCTCTCAGCTGCTGAACAAGGTCCCTCTCACCTCCGTTCTTGCGTCGTACGAGAACCAGGCTGTTGAAGAAATCACTCGTGATGCGTTCCTCAAGGCTGCACAACGCGTTGCCGAAGGCAACTTGACAGAGGGTACACCCGCCGCTGAAGCACAGGCAAACGACGACGAAGAAGCAGTGGACGACGGAGAGGAGGTCGAAGAATTCGAGGAGGTGGAAGAAGTGGAAGAGCAGTAATCTTGCCCACGGTACTCAAAGTACTCGGCTCTTCTCAGTTATTCAGCTCTGTGAACGCTTGCTGTCAGGAATGAAGAGAATGTTTCCCTTTGCGAGTGACACCAAATAGAAAATGTAATGCTCATCATTGTGCATTCACTCTTTTGCTTGTTTGTTTGTTTTCCAAGTTCTCATTCGTGAGGCATTACTTCAACTTTTTTTCGTTTTTTTTTTTTGCATAGACTTGTATTTTCATTGTGTGTTGCGGCGTTGCACTCTGATTCTCTTGACGACATACATTCGTCCTGCATCAACGGGTGCTTCCCAGCTGTGCACCACGGGTTGAACAGTGCGTTGGAACAGCTTTTCACCGCGTGGGAAGCACCAGCCAAAACGCGCACAATCAGGCGGTGTGCGGTGCAGGCAAAGAGAAACTCCGGCGCGCTTCTCTCACCCGTGCCCTTATCCACTGCTTCACGCAGACCTGCTTCGATAGCAGCAGCAGCTTTGGAGGTAGATGCTTCTCTTTCTGGTTTTGTAAGCCGATGGTCTCATTCTCTTCACATCATCCTTGTCCTCCCACCCCTTTCCCATCCTTCCATTTTCTCCTGCATTGGTCTGCATGTGCGCGCCTCTGTGTGGAGGGCCGTGGCACTGTCACTTCTTTGCTTGTTTGTTTTGTCTTATTTCTTGTGCTCGGAAGACTACATCGTCTTCTCTGCGATTTTTGTCTTGTCTCTGCCTACTACTTGGAGGCGCACGTTGCTGTGTGGGAAGCAAACATGTTTCGCCGTATCTCGTTTCTGCTAGCCTGTCGGCCGTCCGAAGCTTACCAGAAGCTGGTGCTGTCTGGTGAGATCGCTCGGGATGAGAACCAGGTGCGTGCGCTGTCAGTCTTTGATCGGTTGTACACAGATCTCGACACCTACGTCAAGGAGGCCAAGGTCAAACCTCCGCCAAAGCGAGAGATCGAGCTGCGCCCGCCTAACCGTCTTGGCATTGTGCCGTCATTCTTCATGAGACGTGAACAGGAAAAGAAGATCAACCGTGCGCTAAGCGAAGACGACAAGGACGAACAAGCTGCGTACCACCCACTCTCCAAAGTTAAAGGGCTTTATGTTTGGGGCGGCGTGGGCTGCGGGAAAACAATGCTGATGGATTTACTGTACGACAACGCGCCAGGTGAGCTGAAAAAGAAGCGCATTCACTTCCATCAGTTCATGTTGGATGTGCAAAAGACCACACACGCGATCAAGTACAAGAGTGCGGAAGAAATGGCTGTGCGCAAGAACGTGGTGAGCTACAACACAAGTGACGACCGACGTCGCACCCCCGAAGCTGAGGTCGATCTGTTCGATGAGCTGGCTCAGAGGATGATCAGCGACGTTGAGTTGCTGTGTTTCGACGAAGTCGCTGTTGCGGACGTCGCCCATGCCATGATTCTCAAGCGCCTTTTTCACGCGTTTTACAAGATTGGCATTGTCGTTGTGTTCACGTCGAACCGCCCGCCCGAAAGTCTTTACCTCGGCGGACTTAACAGGGGCGGGTTTCTTCCTTTTATCGACCTGGTCAACAAGCAGTGCGTTGTCTACGAACTCCAAAGTCCGACTGATCACCGATTGACTGGCCAGAGAACCAATACGTACATATCGCCTACATCGCCAGAAAACGAGAAGCAGTTCGAGAAGCAGTTCCTGGAAATGTGCAAAGGTCTGCCCGCGAAGGAGCGTACTTTGCAGGTGTTTGGCCGCGACGTCATTGTTCCGCGTGCCTGCGGTGGAGTCTGCTACTTCTACTTCTCAGAGATTTGTGGTGCAGACATGTCCACAGCAGATTACGAAGTGATCGCAAAGACGTTCAACACTGTGTTCCTCAACGGCGTTCCTCGTTTCGACTACGAAGCCAGCGACGTGAAGAACCGTTTTTTGCTGCTCATCGACACGCTGTATGAGTTCCACTGCAAGGTGGTCATCTACGCAGCAGCGGAGCCAGCGCAACTTCAAGCAACCGTTGACGAGTCTCGCCAAGTTCACGGCGAGCAACGCTTCGATCAGCTTACTGAATTTGAGAGGGAGTCCGGCAAGCGCCTCATGGACGCTGGAGACGCGGCCTTCCAGATGGACCGCTGTGTCTCGCGTTTGTATGAAATGCGCACCAAAGAGTACCTGCAATCTCCTCACCGCTACCAAGAGGTCAACATCGGTAACACAAGCGGGTGAGAACGACGATTCACCTCACAACAGCTTTTTGTCGTGAAGTGTAGTGTGTCTGTTTCTCGCGCTGGCGAGCAGAAGCGATTTAAAAGAAAAAAAGTGCGATGAAAAGATAGGTGTTGAACAGAGAACAAATAATAGAAGTCAGAGGTACGTCAAGCGCCCAGAGCCCACGACGGACTTCAGTGGCGGGTGAGCCGCTCCGGCTAACTGCGTCGTGTCCCAAGATAGGCGCGCATGAACACTCTCCCCGCTCATCCCGCCCCCACGTTCTGTCGACGACGCTTGCGGCAGCTTTCGATCCACGGGGTTTGTGGTAGCCTCTCATCCCCACGCGCAATGTCGCCTCTCCCTTTCTCTCCTTTCCCCTCTCTCGTCCCTTGCTACTGCGATCCGCGCCCTTCCTTTTTGAGCTGTGTACTAGCTTATTCATCTGACACTGTCGCGTCACAGGCACAACTGCCACCTCTTCTCGCCACTCTTATCCGCGCAGTTGCACACACACCGAGATACAGTGAATTTCACCTTGGCACTACTTGTGTGTGTGAGTGTGCATTCCTTCCTCTTCATAGTGCGGAAAGATGCGTTGTCTCTCTTCCCGTGTCTGGGTGATAGCCCTAGCGGTGGCCTTTTGTGCGAGCACCTTGGCTTTTTCGCTCACGGTGGGCGATGATCTCCCGGCTGGTGTCATGCGTGGCCCGCTTCTTCGAGAGCACAGCTTTCACGCGCCTCTTGTGGATGACTGGTGGGAAGAAGGAGTGCCGCACTTCATGGTTGGTGGTTCGGCTGTCGTGAACGAGAAGTTTGTGCGGCTGACATCAGCTAACCTCGAACAACACGGCTTTGCCTTCAACACTGCCCCCTTCGATCACGAAAACTGGGAAGTGCGCTTCAAGTTTTCTGTCCGCGCACCGCCCGTTGTCGCCGAGATTCACAGCACAGACGGCGCTCTCAAGTATCAAGGCGGTGACGGTATGGCTCTGTGGTATCTCCGTCAGCCAATCGGTGACGACCATCAACACGTGGTCAAATACAGCAAGTCCCTTTCTCCGGAGCTGGTTGTCGACGTTTTGGACAAGGAAAACCCGTGGCGTCTCGCAGATGAGCTCTTGGGTGCGGACGAGGATGAGGAAGACATCTACGACGGTGTCGACGACGCCGAACTCACTGAGGACGAGCTGCGCGAAAAGAGGCGTGTGGAGGCCCACCGTCAGCAGCGGCAGAAGAAACGCGAGGAACTGTTTCGCCGCATCTTCAAGCGCGGCACCTCGGTGGACGATGCGGACGACAATCGCATTATGGGTGTGAAGTACTCGGACTTTACAGATGGTTTCGCCGTGGTCATTGACTCCGTGGGTGACGAGCACGGCCACCTGAAAGAGCACAAAGAGGCCGGTGATGCCCTCGAGCACCACCACCACAGCGCCAGCATTTTTCTTCTGCTGAACCTGCCGAATCACACCGCAAAGTCGGGAGCCAGCGTGGTCAACAACTTCAACCCCATGCAAGACAACTACCGTAATGTACAGCAAGTGTTGAAGTGCGAATACAACTTTCGCCAAGACCCGACGGCGCCGTACAACCCAGCGTGGGGCTCGCTGGACACCGCCACGAAACTGCTGAAAGGTCCCGAGCAGCCGCTTGAGTTGGTGCTCCGATACTATGGCGAGAAGCTCACCCTCGTGATCCGTCGCGAAGATGTGAGTCAGCGTAAGCTCCTCAACCCTGATGAAGAGAACCCCGACGATGTCGATGTGCAGCGCACCTACCGTGAGACCCTCTGTGGAGAAGTGTACCCCATCACGATCCCTCAGAAGTACCATTTTGGCCTATCGGGTAGCACCGGTCACCGGCCGAAGAAGGAGCGCCACTTCACGGCTGAGGAGAGTCTGTACCACTCCCGAAAGCAGAAGCGGTCCATGATGCACGTGGACATTCATGATGTCTATCAGTTTGAAGTGCGTGAACTGGGCCGAGATGCCAAGGCAATGGGCTACTCCAAGTCAATCCCTGTGGAGCACTTTGACTACGAGCACGATCGTCGTGAACGTGAGCACTTTTCTCGGCAAATCCCTGTGAAGCCTGATGCAGATGATGTCTAGAGGCTATGCCTCCCCGGTGCGTGTGTGTCTCTTCAACACAGTAGGATGAGCACTGCGGAAATGTGAGAAAAATGCGGAGGTGCGCAGGCCCGCTTGTTGAAAAAAAAAAAAGAGTGCAAGGTCGTGTTCATGGCTTTTGACATATATTTTGTTTGTTCCTTTTGGTGCTCCGCGTCTTTCTTAGCCCCTTGAGCATCACGGCTCCGATGTAAAGTGCATGTTAGTTTCCCCGTCTCTCTCCGTCCCCCCCCCCACACACACACACTCTTAGTCGCTGTCGCTCGCCGGCCGAAAGGTAGCGTGTCTTCCTTGCCGTGCCGCTGGTATGCGCCTCGCCATGCATGTGGGTTCTTTCTTTTTTATTTACTCTCGTCGTCGGGGTTGCACGCTTCTGTATGTGCGCGCGAATGGTTCCGCATTCCGCAGGTCAGGCACGCTCGCGCGCGTACTTCCTCCTTCGTGCCCTCTGTCTTTGTGTCTGCTTCCCTGCGTCCACCTCGTCGCTTCTCTCCTCCTCCCTGCCTCTCCCCTCTCCTCTTCGCACTGTTCTGTTTGTGTTCACTGGATTTGCGGCCGCAACTCGAGTGCGAGTGGAAGAAAGAAAGAAGGAAAAAAAGATAGCGAGTTCTCACATACACAGAACACACATTTGACTCTGTTTGCCAATTTGTGGGTCATGTCTGAAGACGGCGAAAACGTAAACCAGGAGTTGCCGCAATTGTGGCAGTTCATTCATCCTCACTACGGTAGTCCTGAAAGTGAGGAAGAAGAAGACGAAGAGGAACGCAGCGGTGGCGATGAGGCCGACCATCGTGATGGTCGCCCGGTCGACTACGTTAAACTCAGCAAGCGCGCTCCGCGTCTGGGACAACTCATGCGCTTTCTCAACGAATATGAAGAAGACGAGGAGGTGCAGCAACTTCTGCTTGAAAAAGACCCGACGACCCAGCAGACCCTTTTGCAGTGGGCCGTCCTGAATCAACACCCCGTTCTCGTGGAGTACCTGGTGAAGCGTCTCCAGCGTGGCGCCTTCGCTTTCGACCCCGAATCCGTCGAGGTCGTCGTGTACAACCGGTGGGAAGAGATGCGCGCGGAACTTCCGTCGGCGGCCGAGGTGGCCGAACGCCAGCGTCGTCGTGAGGAAGAGAAAGCTGCCCGACTGGCGCAGCGTGCCACCGCCGGCGAAGACGACGACGAAGAGGACGAAGGTGAGGAAGAAGAGGCGGAGCCGATGCCAGAGGAGCTGGTGTACGACAGTCTCGAGGAGTACCACGATGAGTGGGGCAACCGCGGTGTAGGTGTGGTGAAGCGCATCGGCGAGCTCGGCCTCTACGTGGGTGGTCGTCGCCGGGACGGTACGAAAAACGGTCTGGGTCAGAGCCTCTTCCCCAACGGTGACTGCTACGCCGGTGAATACAAGGACAACCAGCGTGATGGTCGCGGTGTGTACTGGTGGGCCATGTCGGGTATGATCTACGCAGGACAGTGGCAGAAAAATCGTCGGCAGGGTCATGGGCGCATGGTGTACCCAGACGGAGGCCGTTACACAGGCGCCTGGCGTGCAGACGCGAAGAACGGGGTCGGCCGCTACACGTACCCTGATGGCAGCAGCTATGACGGTGCTTGGGTGAACAACCAGAAGCACGGCTACGGCGTCTATCAGTTCACGGACGGCACCTCCTACTGCGGCAGCTTCCACCACAACGAGTTTGTGTCCGGTGAGTGGCGCCTGGCATCAGGGACGATTCGGTATGTGGGCAACTTTCACCAAGACGTCCCGACCGGCGCCGGGCTCTTCGAGCACCGTTGCGGCCTCAAGGCAGGCAAGTTTCAAGAAGAGGGCATTTTTCACAATGGACGCTGGATGCCGAGCACGCTCAAGGGTTCCACCAGGGTCACCCCTCGCTTGGAGATGGTGGCGCCGCAGCAAAAGCAGCAGCGCGTACCGCTGGAGTTCGGCAGTGACTGCAACGGGCGCACAATGGTCGATCTGGTCCACGCGGCCAACTACGCCCCGCTTGTGCAGTTCGTGCACTCTCTCCCATCCATTCTCACAGACCCGGTCAACGGGGTCGAGCTGAGAGGGTTGGAGGTGCAGTCGATGCGCTACGACCCGCGCGACGCCACGAAAGTGAGGGAGGTGCGTGTGAAGCCGCTGCTGGTGGACTCAGAAGGCAGGCGCGTACGCACGATGGGAGACGACACACTGGTGCTGAAAGAATCAAAGACGCGCCTCCTGGTGCTGCTTCGAGGTCCCTCGAACGCGGCGTCCGCCAGTCAGCCCTTGGTTGTCCTCGAGAAGCGCCTTCGCTTCACCGCACCGGACGACGCACATGTTCAGTTGCGCCTGCCTGTGGTTCACGCCCAGGCGGATGGCCTCCTTCACGGGGAGTTTGTGCGTGTTGTCGGCCCGGCGCTACGTCTTTCCCTGGACAACCAGGTGCACATGACCCAGCTCGTGCAGCCGCTCCGCAGCAACGCCTTCAACACCAACGCCGAGGAGTCCGTCCTGCTCTACGCACAGGAGCTGCACCCTGACGCGCTGGCAACACTCGCTGACAAACTGGCAGAAGTGAGCACGCACCCTGAAATCGTCTCCTACGTCGCCGTCCCTCTGGACGAGGTTGTCGCGCTGTCCTCTGATGCCGTGACGGTCATTGCGGCCAGCTCTGCACAGCGTCGTATGGCAGAGGCGACGTTGCCCGCCAGCACGGTAGCGCCGCAGCGTCCCCCGACTCCGCTCGTCCCAGCACCACTCCCACGCCCTGAGCTGCAGCCTCTGTACGCCGCAAAGGCCGCGCGCGACCAAGCCGAGGAGGACGATGAGGCGGTCTAACGTGTGTCACACTCCACCGCGCGAGCACAGACGTCCGTGAGGGTGAGGAGGAAAAAAGTCCTACAAAAAAAAGAAAAGAATGCAAGCACTCAGCTTTTCTTTCTTTCTTTCATCGATGTAAATCTAGAATCATGTTTGAAGCAATGCAGTTCCAGAGTCAAATTGAAAGGAAGGTGAATCAGTATATTGAGACGCAGAGGAAAACGGTGAAGGGTATTTTCCATCGCCGTGGCGCTTCTGGCTGCTTCTCTAGCCGCCAGCCAGTTCTCTCCTTTACAGTACACTTTGCGCGCGGGCACATATATATATATATATGTGTGTAGGGTCACACTCGAATGAGTGAGATGGTGTGTGTGTGCGGGAGAGAGTAGGTCAGTGGCACGGTCGGCACGGTGTGGCCTTGTGTGAGTCACTACGGCTCAGCACTCCTGGCTCTCTTCTCGTCATCGCAACTGGTTGCTTCTCTGACGCTCTCACTCACCGTACCACCTTATCACATCGTTCCTCCCCTTGCTTCCTCTTTCATCCTATGTGCGCACGCAAGTCTGTTGAGGTCGAATCAAACGCGTGCGCTCTTCGCCCAAGTGCTTTTGCCGTCACTTTCATTGATTCAGATATACATTTTTTGACTTTTTTTTTCTCGTTCTTTCTTCTCCTCTTCTTCCTTCACTTCTGTGGCCGTTGCATTACTATTGAAGGCACACCCGCAACAAGCCACCAATCCAACAGACGCTCGTCCGGCGTACACAGACACACAAACGCACAAGATCGTCCAATGTTCTTCTCCACGTACGTGTTGACCAAGAAGGGCCCTCTGGCCAAGGTGTGGCTTGCTGCGCACTGGGACCGCCGCCTGACGCGCAATGAGGTGAAGGTTCTCGACCTCAGTCAAACGATCGTGCACATCGTCCACCCCGTCGTCCCTATCGCCCTTCGCACGTCTGGCGAGCTGCTGGTTGGTGTCGTGCGCATCTACGCGCTCAAGGTCCGCCACCTCCTCAAGGACGCCACGGATGCCACCCTCTTCTTGCGCGTCACGACAGTGCCGGGTAAGGGTCAGAGCTCCGCGCGCGCCAGCATCGCGGCGAACGGCATGGTCGACAAGGACGGCAACGTGACGACCCTGGACGGCGTCCTCGTGGGCAAGGGCGGTGATGTAGAGGCGGTGACGTTCGGCTGGCACGCGGACGCAGGCAAGCACGGCCCGGGGGGGTTCCCGGAGGCCGCGGAGGCTCTTGCCGAGGCCCGCTTCGACGCCATCTCCGATCTCCTCAGCAGCAAGCGTGGCACCGCCAGCACGAATGATCTCACCGCCAGCAGCGGCCGCGGTGCCGCAGGGACAGCTAGCGACAACGGGCTTGCCTCTGCGTGGTACGCGCTGGAACCGAGCTCACAGGCGGTCGAGGAGCTGCGCAACACGCAAGAAGACTACGATGAGATTGCCCGTATGCGCGCGGACTTGATGGCATTTGGTGACCGTGGCAGCGGAAGTGGCAGCAAGTCCAGCCTGTCCAGCATGGAGAAGGGTCGAGGCAGTGCGGCGCTGGATGGCGTCCCGCTGCCGGCGGTGACGGATGACTTTGACATCGGCGTTCCCCTCCCCGACGAGCTGCCCTCTGGCTACGGCTTCGCGGCACCGGCGGACGCGGCGGCGGCCGTTGCCGAGGACCCGTTCGCGCTGCCTGAGATGCTGCCAGAGGGTCAGATGGAGAGCGGTGCGCAGGATGGCCGTCGCGTGATGCCTCGCCGCAAGCGTCCGGTGAATGTGCTCGACCTCGCCAACACCACCCTGCCCCCGGCGGTCTTTGAGGGCTGGATGGCCAACCGCACGGATATTGTCCAGCGCGAGCCCCGACGCGGCCCGCTGGATGCCGAGGAAGCCCGGGACCGCTTCACCATCGCCGGCACCGCCAATCCAGTGGATCCGGTGACGCTGGCCACCACTGCCAACTCCCCAGCTGCGGCGGCAACGCAGCTTCCGGCTGAGCTCCTCAGCATTGCCGATGCGGCTCCGTTGTCATACTTGCCGAACCCGGCGCTGCGCGTACTCTACGCCTCCGTGCTTCAGCAGAACGTGGCGCAGGCAGTGGAGGAGGCCATTCGTCACTCACAAGACTCCCTCGGCGACGCTCGTCGCAGTGAGCTGGCGGCGGGCGGTCTTCCTGACGACAATCTGGACGAGCAGCAGGCCATGCACGACGAGGAAATGCGTCTCGCGGGCACCAAGCGTGCGCGCGAAGACGACAATGATGCTCGTGACGAGGAGCGCAGCGGCGCGCTGTCGATGAACGCTGTCAAGACACTTGCGCGCATTCGCGCCGAGGCGGCACGGTCTCTGGCCCAAGGCCGCAAGCGTCCCCGCAAGGAAAGCCCGGAAACGTTGGTTGGTGCCTCGTGCCCCTTCAGCGCCGTCACCTCCTCCCTTCACCGTCGTGAGGCGGCGCGGGCCTTCGTGGACCTGTTGGCTTTGGCGTCGAAGCAGGTTGTGAGTGTGCACCAGGAGCGTGCTGGGGGTGATGTGGAGATCACGCTTCAGGAAGCCTCCGCTGCTATTGCCATGGTGGCCTGAATAGGGTCACCGCACCTGTATCATCTTTTTTTTTTACTCACTCTCTTGTTTATTGTTGCTTGTATTTCTCTTGTTGTCGCAGCTTTTTTTTTTTTGGACTTTCTTTTCTTTTCACTGTGACCGCTGTCCCCGCAGGTCCCCCCGCTCGCCATCTCCTACCTAGTCCCCGCCTCTGCTCTCACGATCGGTGAGAACCATATTGGGAAAGGTAAGGCAAAGAGAAGAGCAGATTGTGCTGTGCCTCTACATCTCTCTCTCTCTCTTTCCTCCACCCCAACGTGTACGCAAGCGCGCGCGGGTGTCGGTCACGATAAACCATAGAAGTAACTCCTTATCTGGGGCGTGTCGTTGTCTCGCGTGACGGCGCTACGGCTCTCGCCAGCAAGGAGTCCATAGACAGATCGTCTTGCCCGGCCACATCGACGCGTGAAAGTGAGACGAATTAAGCAAAGAGCGCGCGAGAGGCGCACAAGTTGGAAAAGACATGAATGGCAAGAGAAACGAGGCACGTGGGGCAGGAATGTCGAGCAGTGAGGTGTCACTTCATGGTGTGTGTGTGTGTGTGTCCGGTTGGACCTGGTGAGGAAAACAGCTCACACACACGCGCGCGTCTCATATGTTCCGTTCCGCCTCGCTCACTCTTCTTCACTTCGGTTCGTCCGTTCGTTCCTTTGTTTCGTGTCCGGTGTGTGTGTGTGTGTGTGTCTGTGTCTGTGTGTACCATCTCTCAGAAAAAAAATAAGAAAAAGTGAGTTCTAAAAGGTGGGTCTTCTCGCACACTGGTGTGCGAGAGAGTGCAATGAGTGTGCGGTACGTTGCATCTGTTTGCGGTAGACGTACCGCATAACGACTTGCCGATCCGCGCGGAAAAAGCAGCCTCCTTGCCACATCAAGAGATCGGTGTGTGTGTGTGTGTGTGTGTAGAGGGAGGGGGGGGGGCAATGCACTTGCCACAGGCGTTGCAAGCCTCGATCACCTCCCAGTGTCATAGTGTGTGCGCGGCTTAACTCCCTCCACACCGCCTCGTCCTGTCGGTACCACCGCCTACCTCTCCCTCTTCGTTTCCTTGCTCTTTTCCTCGGCATTTGTTGAAAAAGAAAAAGAAAACGTGAGGCCAAAGGAGTACTTGTTTGTGTCTTCCCTTCACATTATCCACTTCCTTTGTTGTGGTGGTTGGTGTTTTTCTTTTTTTTTATTGTGTAGTGGCTTGCTTTGCAGTGAAGGTATGTCCAAGTACGCGAACCCCGGCTACTGGGAGGAACGCTATCGCAGCAATGACACAACCTTCGACTGGTTCCTGACCTTTGACAACCTTCAGTCCATCCTGCGGCCGCTCTTGCAGCCCGCTGAGCAGGTGCGTGTGTTGGTCGTGGGCTGTGGCAATAGCCGTCTGTCCGCGAGTCTGTACGAGCACCTCAACATCAAGAAGATCACAAACGTAGATGTGTCGCCGACGGTCATTTCCCAAATGCAGCGGCGCTACGCGGAGATGACAGAAATGTCGTGGATCTGCCTGGACGTGGTGACGACACCGGTGGAGAAGTTGATGCAGGAGCTGTGCCCAAACGATTACCTCTACGACTTCATTCTCGATAAGGGACTTGTGGACAGCCTTCTCGGCGGCGGTAACTCGTTTCAGACTCTCTACGCGCTGAACAAGAACATGTCAAAGCTGCTGAAGCGCGGAGGTCGTTACGTGGTGATTTCCTACGGTGCGCCAGAGACACGTCTCGATCATTTTCGGCGCAAGAAGCTGCTCTTCGAAGTGGAGCATCGTCTGGTCGAGAAGCCCATGTTCTCGTCGTCAGACACGAGTCCCTCCGGACACTACCACATCTACATCATGACCAAGCTCGCCCCCAAGCAGGGTGCCGATGGCGGTAATTCGGACGATGAGGAAGATGACTTCTACGACCGCTTCATGACCCAGAACTCGGCCGCCAGTTGAGTCTCGGAAAGAAAAAGAAAAAGAGGTGGGCGATGGGACGCCTGTGGGGACGAGATGCGTGCGGAAGAGGCCATTCAATGAGAAAACAAATTCAGCTGTGCTTCTTTTTCTCCTCATCTGCGCCGAGTCTCGTGCTGTTGGCCCCCGCGTTCGTCGTTGTGTCATTCCTTGTCGAACCACGAGAAGTTCACGGAGAGCTGTTGCTGGTACTTCGATGCGCTGTTCGTGGCTGACTCCGTTGGTACCTGACGCGCTCTCGAGCGTATTGTCTCACGCTGCGAAGCTCGGGAGGAAAGCAAAGTCAGTGGTTGTGAGGGAACGAAGAAAGGCTCGTATCGTGCGCACCCCGCGGACGAAAGATGAATGGAGGTTCGTGTGGTCAGCCCTTCCGCTATGTACATCAGGCACATAAACATGCACACATCTATATGTCCACTTGAAAGGACTGCTGGTGTGCGCATCGCCAAAGGTGCGGAGAATGTGAAGAAGGCTTTTTCGCTCTTGCATGAAGAGCGTCTCTCGGACTTTTTTCCTCTCCCCCTATTCCAAGATGTTGAATGAATTGCTCGTCATAGAACGAAAAAGGAAAAATAAGACGAGAGGAAGAGATGGTCACGTAAGAATCTTCTCACGGCCCGTTTCCGCGGTGACGCCCTCTGCCCATGTACGTCACGGCACGGCGTCAACGACGTTCATGACGTGCTCGCATGCAGGGCGTGTGAGAAGGAGAGATAATGTACCTGTTTCCCTTTGGCCGCACGCGGTTCTCCTCCGTTGACTCTCAGAGAGAGTCGGTCGTTCCTCGCGGGCCATCGGTTCTTCGTCGTCGGGGCCGTCTGATCCTCCCCCCCGCTCATACGACCCTCACGCACACGCCACCACCCTCCTTTCTCATCTTTCTCCCTTTTCTCCTTGTCCATCTTCTATGTTTCGTGTGTCGGGGATTGTGCTGGACTCATCTTTTCACTCCCCCCTCCCCCATTCATCTAGCACGTTTCTTCACAAGCGTACACTGTTTTCCGAGGTTTTCACCTCCGTAGCTCCCTTCTTTTCTCCTTTTTCTTTTGTTTTCTTCTTCTGTTTTTCACCCTCCCTTGTAGCACTCTCTTCTTCTTTTTTCCCCCTCGTTCAAGTACCCCTGCCGTGTTTTCGAACTCGAACGCTATCAACCTCCCTGTGCTTCTTTTTTTTTGCGGTGCTCTGTTTAATCCACCCTTAAGATCCACACAGGCACGCACGCGCAAACCAAAAAAACACAAGAGCGCTTGGTAGCAACCTCGTGAGGCGAATCATCGCAGCCCTTGTTGTCCCTTTCAAGTGTTTTTTGTGCCTCTTCCCTCCCGTCGCGCACGTCTTAGATACACCTGTACCGCTGTCCAGTTCGTCGCGCAGAGAAGCCCCCAGTCGAGAACCCAGCACCTCGTTCAAGATCAAGATCAAGAGCGAGTCGTTTTTCACTTAACTATTCGTCCGGCTGACTGCTGTCTTGCTATCGTTGTCGTTGTTGACGTGCAGCTGTCTGTCTCTTTACCGTGAAGTCACTGGACGTTTGTTTGTTTTTTCTTTTTTTTGGTACGTTTGTTTGTTTCATACACGCACACCTTCATCCCTTGCGGCGGCAGTTTGCCTTGGCCTGGGATTGGAACGAAAGAAACAAAGACAAGCCTTCTCTGACGATAAAGAGGCAAGAGCCGCTCTTAAAATCAGCGGACGCACAAACTTACATTTTTTTGTTTTCAAGTTGTTGTGACTCATTCATACATTTTTTGCCGAACCATATCGCCTCGTCAGAGTGCAATCCAGGAACGCGCATTCACAGCAAAAGGAAAAAAATCCACTCACCAACAGTCTCAGTCGCGCACACACACGCGCACACGATCGGCGATGAGCAGCACTACCCGCTCCCGTACATGGACGCCTTCGCCTGTGCGCTGTGCCAGCCGCAGTTCAAGCGCCAGCGACTCCCCAGTGTGCGCACGTGAGACGGGGCTACGCAACGGTGCCACACACAGCTTCGTCGTCACCGACGCCTCCCCGCGCTCGTTGAACCCAACCGCCAAGTCGTTCGCCCCGCAAGTCCCCGCACAAGGCGGCAACGCACTCTTCGCCATGCCCGCCTCCCGCCCAGCGCCGACCACGGCTAGCCAGGGCAGCGGTCGCGCCGAAGGACCGTCCATGCGTCGTGAGCCGCGCAATCCTGTCGCGGCGGATGCCATGAGCTGGTCAGCCGCGGTGGGGCGGCGCAACGGTCAGTCGCACCAAGGCAATGGAAGGCCCGGCGCGTACTACGCTGCCCCAGCCGGTGGCGCAGTCACGGCAGCGACACCGACGCTCGATGACGCCGCGGTGCAGCGCGAGGCCGAGCTGTTCGTGCGGCAGGCGTGGACCTCTGTTTGCCAGGCACGCGGCTTCCACATGGTGATGGTGATGAATCTGGTTCCGCGGACGTGCGAAGCCGACCTCTCCCGCATGTTCTTTCCAATGGGGGCAGCGAAGGTGACGCTGGTGGGCCCGAAGGACCTGCCGCCTCCGCTCATGCACGCCATGCAGACCGGTGGTGGTGGCCGCCGCCGCCTGGGTGTTGTCTTCTTTGAGCGAAAAGACTTCGCGATGGTGGCCGTGGAGAAGCTGGACAACTTCGTCCCCACTGGTCAGCATCAGCCGCTTGTCGTGCGCTACTGCGGACCCGACGCCGAGGCGACACCGCTCTCTGGTGCACCCGAGCCGCACGCCGCGGGCGAGAGCCTTTGGATGGCCTCGGCGGTCGACCGGGAAGCCATCCAGCAGGAAATGTGCGGAGTCTTTGGGCAAGTGAAGCCGAGCATGACGATGGTCGCGGTGCATGGTCTGGACCCGTCCCTCGCACCGGTCGTCCTGCGGCGCAGCGTGGTGTTGTCGGGTGCTGTCGGGTGCGAGCCGTGGCCGCCGCAACAGCGCGGACTCGCGCCTTTGAGCGATGTCCAGTACTCCAAGTACAAGAGCATCAGTGCTGTGGCCTGGTACCCAACCGAAGAAGCCGCACGCGAGGCGGTACGCGCGCTTGACGGGCGTGTGCAGTTTGGTCAACGCCAGCCCATCCACCTCGCCGTGCTGGCACCTGCCTCGACGGCGACAACGGGTCCCGCGTGGACTTCGCAGGCACCGCCGCCGCTGAACGCTGCCGCGCCGGCCTTGGCTGCTGGGGGATCGACGGCCTTCACTGTGCGTGGGCCGGCGTGGCAAGGTCAGGCACCGTCTTCGGCACCGTTCGCTGGCAACCACGGCGCGAGTCAAGTGAACACCTCAGTGCGGAGCGCGACGTCAGCGAACTCGGTCTACACAGACCCTGCGAATGCCTCCAGTGACGTCCTCGAGGTGTACGACAGGCTGGACCAAGAGTTCCTGGCGGCCTATCCTGATCCGTCGCTGCATCTTGTCGGCGTGCACAACCTCCTCCCCAACACAACCGACGCCGTGCTGCTCAAAATCTTCTACCCGATGGGCGCGCTGAATGTCGCTGTCCGTGACACTCCCATCCTTCTGCACGGAAAGGCGCGCGTCAGCGGCGTGGCCTTCTTCACCCTGAAGGGCATGGCGGAGGAGGCCGCAAAGAAGATCAACGACTTCGTCCCGCACGGTCAGTCTCGTCCCCTTGTCGCGCGCTACTTGAGCCGTGACCCGCATGAGACCGACGGTGCGACGGCGGTGGTGGACAGCCCGCGCCGTCATCAGCGTGAGGCCACTCCGCCCCGTGCGGCCGATGACTGGGCGAGTCGTTCTCTTGAAGCGAGCCAGGAGGAGGAGCGCTCGGCCAACTCGCTTGTGTTGAGCCCCACGACCGCGGTGGCGGAACGGTATGGCGGAGGCGGCGGTGCCCCGCAAGGCGCCTCCACGCCGCGGCGGCACTCGGTGTCAGACGACCTGCAGAGCACCGCCACCGTTTCGGAGCTCCTCGCAGCGATTGAACAGCACTTGTCTGCACACCCACTAAACTCGGAGTTTCTGTCCCGCGCGATGACGCAGCTCGCCAAGCACCCCAACAGCGGGGAGGAGGACGCGGAGCAACTTGGCCGGTTGTTCGTCAACGCCCTTCTCGAGGCGAATCACCACTCCATTACTCTCTGCACGCCCATCTCGAACGCCCTCTACCAGCTTCACGAAAACCTGCGCATTCCGCGCCGCGGCTACGACGCGAAGACGGAGGAGGCGCGTGAAGGAGTGAGTTTCGTACGCGGTATCGCGCGCGCCATGCTGAGTCTTTTGGTGGACTTCCGCTGCGCGCGGGAGCCGCGGTCGGTCGCCGCGGTCGTGTGCGCCTACTTCTTCGACTTCTGCTACCTTGGCAGCCCCTACGACTTCGCCATGCGCAACTTCCGCAAGTTCGCGAAGGAGATCGGTGAGGCGAAGGCCCTGCTGTCGCGGAAGGCGGGTGTGCCAACGACCCCCGAGGAACAAGCGAAGGTGAACGCGTGGGTGACGCTGATGGACTGCCTCAAAGACCTCACCTCTCAGTGGGCCAACGCCAACAGAGACTTGGCTAGTCAAGACGTCTATGCCGGCGAGTTCCAGAGCGCGCTCGACCAGTTCTACGGCACGGAACCGGCGCTACCGGCGGGCGGTAACAGTGTACACGGGCGTCGCGTCTACGGCACACCCACGCAGCCTTCCCTGTCCGAGCAGCGATCGCCGTACGCGAAAGAGCTCTTGGGCAGTGCGAGCATGCGGCGTATGATACCGTCCGCGACGACACGCGGCGACTCTGAGCTTGTGACGCCGAGTGCACGTCCCACGCCTCGACGTGTCATCGCGCGCATGTCACCTGGCGGTGTAACGTCCGCGCACAAGTCTCAGCCTCCGACAGTGCACACACAGGCCAGCGCGCAATCCACCGCGGCGGGCAACACGCCGTGTATCTCGGGCGTCGGTGCGGAGATCCCTCACGTCGTGTTGACGCCTTTCAGCGACCGCACCCAGGGCATCTCTACGGACATTTCACTTGAAAGCAACAGTGTGGCTTCCGCGCAGGCGGCCGCTGCCATGGCCGCGTTGCTCGCGCCGTCGTCCGCGACAAACGAGTCGCCGTGGCAGCACGGCCGATCCGACAACAGCAGCTGCACCGTTTACGTGACGAAACTGCCCTCGCACCTCACCTCCAGCCAAGTGCGGCGTTTGCTGGTGCACTTCGGCACAATCAACAAAGTGCGGCTCTGCCGAGATGATAAGGAAAACGCCAGCGGTGGTACGGCAGCGAACTTCAGTGGTGGCGCCTCTAACCCATATCACCACCTCAGTTTCGGCTTTGTCGAGTTTGCGGACAGTCGGAGTGCCAAGGCGATGATCGAGTACTTCCGCAACCAGAACCAAAGTCCGACCGCCTTCAGCTTCCTTCTTGAGGCTCCCGGCACTGGCTCAGACGTCCCGTGCCTCACCGAGGAAGACACGCAGATGCTGAGGGACACACGCACGAGCCGAGCGCGCAGCTCCATTCGCGATGAGCACCCGCTGGACGCCGAGCTGCGGCTGATGCCGAACGCCGCGCAAGCGGGTATGTATCTCCGCGTGAAGCCCTGTCAGTTCGGTCTCCTCCTGCCTAACGAGCCCGTTGAAAACTACACTGAAATGTGCGAAGAGGCTCTGGGGGTGGCGGGCGATCGCACCACCGGCGGCGGGGAACACACGGCAACCCTGCGCACCAGTTTGACGCCAACAATGGCGGAGACAGGCCCGGAGGCGAAACCGGGCAGCTACCCTGCAGTGCGGGATTACTTCACGATTCCGATGACAGCGGCGGAACCCCAGCCGCAGCGCGAGCTGCCATCGCATTCTCCAGACGACTTTGGCCGTGCCGACTTTTTTCACCCCACGGAGTGGACTTTGGACATGAATAGCAACAGCACGCACGACACCCTCAGCAGTCAGCTGTTGAGAGACGATGGCGACGAGGCCGACGCCGTTCTGCGGGAAGTCATGAATGCCATCTTGGCCGTGGACCCTGCTGTGGAGGACGACGACGATTAGGACCAGTCAGTTGAAAGCGTGCTCAATAAAAAGTGGGGGGCTGTCTCCAGGGTTCGCGCACGTTCGTCCGCCGCTGTCCCTTCTCAGTTCCCTTCACCGACATCTCCGTTTTCTTTCAAAAAGCGTCGGTGTGTACACAACGCAGCGGACCACTGTGCGTGCGTTCAGACCTGTTTTATCCGCATTTTTTCTTTTTCTGCACCCCTCATGAACGACGTGAGGTGTTACATCAAATCATACACTTCTTTTTTCTTCTTGTTCTACTTCACGCCGCGCTTTTGTACCCACCCCCGCACCGCACTCGCGCAAGAGTGAAGGAAAGACACCGAGGCTCCCTCGGCTCTCCTTTTCTTTTATCACACCTGTACCACATGACTGTTTTTATTGTTTTTTTTTTGTTTCACTCTCTTCATTTTTTCGTTACCTGTCACTATAAACACGAAAGAAAATCTCGCAGAACGGCGAAACGCACTCGGTTGTGACCGTCGCAAATCGACAACGCGAACGAAAGGAAGAACGGGCACCGCCCGACCCGCCACCCGGCACCCGGCACCCCACGCGACCGTTTTGAAAGGAGCGTCAGTGGCGTTTCCAGAAACACCACCACCACCACCACAATACCGCCCACACATTGACCCACGCAACCACCCACCCCCACCCCGCACCGCACCGCCACCCCCGCGCCCGCGCTCCCCGCCCGCCTAGGCGGGGTGCTCATGGGGGCCGCCCAGGGGGCCGCTGGCCAAAAACCGCCCAGAAGAAAGAAAAAGGGCGGGAGCCCACGCGCCGAAAAAAAAAAAGGGCGGGCAGCGCGCAGCGTAACTGGTGCTGCCGACAGGAAACACGGCGGGCCAGGGGCGGCCCGCGTCGCTCTTTTCCGCCCGCGCGGGGGGGGGAGGCGGCGCGGCACGGCACAGCCCGCCGGAGGAGCACCAAAGCCGCCCACCCACCGCCCCAACGCCAGAAACCCGAACCAAAACACAGGCAAACATATTTTTTTCTCTAATCCTCACGTCAGGGGGACCACTCACCACAAGCATTTTAACGGCGACACGGCCGCCGCGTCGTTTTGCCCGGGGCCCAGGGCGGGCTGGGGCGGCGGTCGCGGCGGACGCCAAAGAGACAACAACGCCCCCGTCCGATGGCGCTGGGGATTTCCCCGTTGAGCGCGACCATCGGCTGGGGCAACGCGGCACATTCGAATAACAAACGGCACACCGCCTCAGCCAAAGTGGCGGGGGAACCGCGGGAGGGCCCGTCGATGGACCCGTTTGGCGCAGCGCGCCTCGGTGTGGATTCAGAGGGCAATGCTTTGGCGGGCAAATGTTCAACAGCACTTCGCAGCCGCGCTGACGCGTGCCGGTGGATCTGCAGCCGGTTGTGGCGAGCCGGCCTTCTGCCGCGGGGGATGGCGGGGGTGCCCGCGGTACCGGGGACAAACGGCCTCGAAGAGGCCCCCGGCCGCGCGCGGATCTTCAATCCCACGACGCGCCTCGCCACACGCGCCAACAGCGCAAGCGGCGAAACGCGGCGGTGGCGTAGCCCACCCTTTCCAGCAGCGCTACTCGCAAGCACACACCGCGCACCTGATCTTCTGGCGCGTAACACCGGAACACTTTTTACCGACACACGAGAGCGGCCGCTGGTGAGTACGGGCGTGCCGTCGGCCACGAGGAAGCGCGCCCGGGTCGCGCCAACACCGCTGCGTACACACCCGGCGTCCCGTCTCCTGTGCCAGCTGTTTCCTCCCCGCGCGGGCGTGGGCGTGGGTTACCGTTGGTTGTGCGTCTGGTCCGCGTGCATCGCGTGCAGCGGAACATCTGAAGGCGAAGTAACAGCAGGCGGTTACCTCCAGGGAGTAAGGTTGTTGGCCAACGCGGCGCGGGTGCTCAGGCAGGCCTGGCTGGCGCGCCAAAAAAGGTGCCCGCCCCCCCCCCCCGACACAAAGCGCAAAACGCCATAGTGATATAGGTAGTTTTTCACCAGTACCACACGAAAACACACACCGCGCAGCGGCTCTTCTGGCGCGCAACGCTCGAGCACTCATATTCACCCACGCGCACTGGGGTGGCCGCTGGTGAATATGGCTGTGCCGTCGGCCGCGAGGAAGCGCGCCCGGGTCGCGCCAACTACGCTGCACACGCCCGCCGTCGTGTCTCCTGTGCCGGCCGCCTCCTTTCCGCGCGGGTATGGGCGTGGGTGGCCGTTGGTTGTGCGGTGCGTCTGGTCGGCGCGCGTGTGGTGGCGCGGGGAGGGGGGCGGGGGGGCTTCCCCGCCGGCGCACCGCCCGCGGGGCCCCCGGAGCCAACACCACCGCACCGCAACCCGCGAAACCCCACGCAAACTACCCGTCTTCCTCATTTCTCTCGTTCTGTAAGCGTCGTGTTTTTCCCCAGCAACTACGTTCACTAAGCAGGTACTATGTTTGGCAAACTCACACCGGAGCAAAAGGCTAAGATGGCCAAGATGTTTGGTGCTGGTCCTGAAACTGTGGAGCCGCCACAGCCCAGAGAGCCGTCGGAGAGCTCCGGTGATGAAAGCGACGGTGCCCCGCATGAGCCACCGGTGAAGGAAGATAAAAACAAGTTTGCTGCTGATGCGTTGAAGCTGGACACTGAGAGTGATTTTGTGGAGGTCACGAACATCCGTCTCTTCGACATGGATGAGCTGGATTTCACGGTGTTGCAGAAGTGCACCACGCTTTCCCTCCGCAAAAATCTGATTCATGTCCTCACGCCACTTCCGCTGACACTCGCCCAACGGTTGGTTGAGCTTGACTTCTTCGACAACAAGGTGCGTAAAGTCGGTGACTTCTTCACCACCGCCACTGTTCCGGATGATGCTTCCGGTGGTGCTCTGACGAAGCAGCCGTTCGCCGCACCGTATTGCTCTCTGGTAAAGCTGGACCTCAGCTACAACCAAATCAAGCACATTCGCGGCTTGGAGTCCCTGGCTCCAACGCTAAAGGAGTTGTATCTCGTGGAAAACCGCATCAAGAAGGTGGAAGGCCTTGATGCGTTGGTCAACCTCGAGCTCTTGGAGCTCGGAGGCAACCAGATTCGCGAGGTGGGCTCAGGCTTAGAAAAGCTAGTTAGCCTCAAATACTTGTGGTTGGGAAAGAACAAGATTGCAGCACTCGGAACGTCACTGAACGCACTGAGGAGCCTGAGGCGCCTCAGCCTGCAGGCGAACCGAATCCTAACCATCACGCCCGAGAATTTCCCCGAAGGCTGCACTCCCGATCTGGAAGAGCTGTATCTCTCGGAAAATGGCATCCGGAAAATTGAGCACTTGCCCCTGCACAAGCTGCGTGTCCTGGATTTCAGCTTCAACCCACTCGCCACTATCGGCGAAGACTGGGTTAACGTCTCGAACATGCCAGGGCTACAGGAGTTCTGGCTCACCGACGGCAAGGTGGACCATTGGTCTGAAGTTGAAAAACTGAAGCCTTTCAGCGCGACTCTCAACACTGTATACCTGGAAAGAAACCCGATTGAACAAGACCGCCGGTACCGTGACAAGGTGTACCAGATTCTTCCGTTTCTCACTCAAATCGACTCGTGGCCAATTGTAAACAAGAACAACCTCGAGGCCGACCGCTCCATTCAGCGTACCAATCCACGTGACTGAAGATGATGTGGCAGTATAATTCCACTGCGACCAGTTTCTTTTTCTTTGTTCACTATTGCAAATCTATTTCCGTGAGGCGTCTGCATCCTCAGAAAACACAGCGCAGCGTTGACCTCTCCACACGGCACGGCGCACGTGTACCGTACCAACCGTAAAGCACACAATGCGGCCGTGGCAAAAGGTACCACCAAGAGCCTTAAGTGCCTATCGGGCTAGTGGCGGTTTTTTCTCCAGTGAATGCGTGTGTCAGTAACCCTTTGTGGCGTCCCCAGGAGTCGATTCACCACATCTTTCGCATTTTCCCCCTTCTCTTCCTCACCAGTTCATCTACTGACAATACTGCGGCAAAGGAACAAGTCATGCAGCAAATCCACCCTGAGATTCGAGCGCTCAACGATCAGCTCCGCCCCATCTTCAAGGAGCTGCAGGACCTCGGCGAGAAAAAGGCAAAGTTGATCGAGAGTCGCCGCCAGCTTGGTGCTCAGAAGAGCGAGAATGAACTAGTTCGCGATGAGCTCAACCGCATGGAGCCGGACGGCATGGTGTACAAACTCATCGGACCTGCGCTTGTGCCGCAGGATCAGAGTGATGCCAAGAGCATTGTCGGAAACCGTCTTGATTACATCAACGGCGAGGCGAAGCGCACAGATGCGAGTATCGCAGAAGTCGACCGCAAGGAAGCGGACCTGCAAAAGCGCGCACAGGAGCTGTATCGTAAAATGCAGGCAAAGCAGGCTCAGCTGCTTCAGCAGCAGGAGCAACAGCAATCTAAGTAAACAGAAGAACTCAGTGATCTCCTCTTCCCTTTAAACACAACAGCAGACTTACGTAGAGAGAAAAGCACACGCACCCACTAGGCCAACGAGACGGCCTTCCTTCTCGAAGGTTGTGAGGCATGAAAACAGCAACTGGAGGAGTGCACCCCTTGCGTTTGGACCATCACGGCTGGAGATGTTACCGGAAATCCGATCTGTCTTTTCCCCACCAAGCGCACCATGCTACAAGCCACACCAACTGGAATAGCCTTTTGACACAGAAATGCCCGTGTCGAAAGGCGGCGTACCATCCACGGGTCATTTGCGCACAGTGGCCGGCACGGCGAAGCTGAGCCATGACTGCATCTCTATTTCACAACCTCAAAAATGTGCCTTCAACCTGCTCCCTCTCTCCTCGTCTTCTAAGCGCTCTCATCGACTGTTGCGCCCGTCGTGCTCTGCACACGTGCCGGCAGTTTTTTCTTTTTCTGACGTACCTCAGATATAGAATCAAGAACACTCGGAATGGATAAAAACCACTGGACAGAGCAGCACTCGCAGCTATGGACGACACCGAAACGCAGTGCTGTGCTCTCTTCGGCTGAGCGTTCTGCTCCAGAAAAGACCGCGGAAAAAAGTGATGGGGAGCGCCACCTTTCAGCAGGTCAAATCGTCCATGAAATATTGGTCCACTTGGAAGGAGGCAGCGCAGCTGTGCTCTCTAGCGAGAGCTCGCTTGAGGACAGGCTTTACCGCGTCTTGGTGAAGGTTGAAGAGTGTGAGGAGCACGTGGAGGCTGCGCTTGGACGAACAAAGACAAAAAGCGACGCAAACGCGCTCACAGAAAAAACCAAGGCGCTCCAAGAGGCACTGCTCAGTTCCGTTGATGTGCTTCCGAGTAAGAAGGGTGTCCGAGAGGACGGAGATCTGGTGCACCACATCAGCGACGTACTCAAGACGTACGGTGAGATCGAAACGGATGCTGATGCCGCGAACGTGCTTCTTTCCGTCATCAAAGACTATGAGCGATTGAAATGCGACGCGATGGAGCGGGAGGCAGACGCACAAAAGCAGGAGCAGCAATTGAATCAGCGCCTGTCATTTTACGGAGACGTAGCTGCTGAGGTTGAGGGTAACCCGACCACCCACAGCCACTGGCGCCCATGGGTTGAGACCCCGCTTTCGCTACTTTATGAGGAGGTTTCAAAAACCCTTTCACTGCTTGGTGAGGCCGCGACGAGCACTGTGGTGGAGCCTTTTCTCTCGCCGAACGCAGCGCAGTCACGCAAGAACATATCGACGGTTCTTAACAGCGCCATGGAGTGTGTTGAACGCCTTCGCCTGCGACTGGCCCTGAGCTCTTCTGTGACACCGCAGACAAGCAGCTACTTCTACGCATCTACCGCGGAGAACCAAGAACAGCCTGACACGTGCTATCGTGCTACGGTAGAAGCGCTGATTACCAGCTTTCCGCCTGAGATCGCGACTGAATTCCAGCTTGCCCACCTCTCAGAGCGCAGGAGCTCCGAGCTGCCTGCGGCCATTCTACGGTCCGTGCGCACGCTTAGCAGCAGGCCTGAAGGAGGGACGGACAAGGCGTTGTTCATCATCAACAGCCTCGACCGCTCACTGCGGCGAGCGTTTCATCTGGGCCAAACTGAAGACGACGAAGAAGCAGCGCTGTCTCTCAGCCATGCACTCCGGAATTTGGAGAAGAGAGTGGCAGACATTCTCGCATATCCACACGAGTCGCCACAACGTGAGTCAGAGCTGGCACGTGAGATGTCAAGTGCTGTTGACGAACTGGCCCAGCTGTTGCCCGCGAGTCCAGACTGCGCGCTTCCAATTTGCTCAGGCGTCCGCATCGAACCACCGACTCAAAACCTAAGTGAAATGGTTCAGCTCCTCAAAACGAGGTTCCTCGCGTGGTCCCAGCGGCAGCAAAAGCAGCTGCTCAGCGGTGCCCATAAACGTATTGAGCGTGACCGAGCACTAGAGGTGGTTGCCAAGTACTTGAAAGATTTGCGCGCAATTACGTTGGAAATGGGTGCCGTACGACTCGTGGATGGGTCGACAACTGCCGAGGCCACAGGACTAGAGACGCTCGCCGATCTAAGTTTGGAGGACACTGAAGGCTCGTCACCCGTTTCCGTTGAGGTGCAGTTGAATAATCTCCAGGACCGACTTCGGACACTCAAGACGCAGTACATCAAGATGAACCAGGATACGTCGTCTCTGCGCTCGCGTCTAGAGGCGTCAACGCAGCGCAACACAGTGCAGAGCAAAAATTTGAAGAAAGCCGCTTCGTTGACCACCAGGCTATGTGAAGTGCTGCGCATTGACGCGTCTTGTCTCAAACAGGTACCTTTGCGAGCCACTGACGGTTCCAAGGCGGCATCTGGAGACACCAGCCACGAACGTCTTTCGCTCCGTTCATCCCAGGACAAGTCTCCACGCGGGCAGTGTACTGCTGAGGTGACGGAGACGAATCTGGTGGACGCGCTGCGTGCTGTGGAGATGCGTGTCTCCGGAGATGAGGCGTTGCTGAAGCGGTCTGAAGCCGAGCACCACGAAGAACAGGCTGCGGCGTTGGCGATTAAGCGTGAAAAAGACAAGGCTGCATTCGCGGAGGCCATGAGGACTATTGTTCTGCGTCTCGCGGAGTGCGGCAAGTTGATCAAGCAGTCGCTGTTCATGCTCGGCACAGACGAATCGGCAACCGACGATGCCGTCGAGGATGCGCTGACAGTCCTTGATGCACGTGACGGAGTGGCTGGTCCTCAAGCTGGGGGCGCGGAGGCCGTCGAGCGGCTTTTGGCTGCGCTGCTACAGAAGTACTCTCGCTGGTCACGGCGTCTTTGCGAGACCACTGAGGACCACTTGGTGACGCAGCAGAAGATTGTCAAATACTTCACCGCTATCCGCCGTTTCTTCTCACCACCGGAGAACACCGCAAAAAATGGCGCGGATGCCCTTGACGAGAATCTCATTGACATTGACACCAGCCTGATGCAGTCTGCAGATGTCATCCTTCCTGCTCTAGACCGTGCTGTTCGTGCTGTGGAAGATGACCGAAGTGAACGTGACACTGCGGACAAGGACCCTGATGCCCGCCGTAAGGACGCAGTTGGTCACCTGGCGGGCCTGTCGTCTTCCGGGTCTACGGTGCTGCCATACGACCATCGCTTAGGACGTTTATACGACATGATCAGCCGTCTTTACACGACCGTCACCTCCTTGCAGAAGGTACGATACCTCGCTATTCCATGTGACGCGAAGCAACGAAGCTCTGGTGACATCGAACTCAGTTTTGACGACGGATATGCCCCAAGTGACTACATTGATTTAGACCTTGACAAGCTGGTGGCGGGTCCAGTGTCCAGCAGCACTCCTGCCTCCCAGTCTGCGCGGTTCATGCGACAGGGCGTGCTGTCACCTTCTTCTGCGACTGAGGGTTCTGGGTCGTCAGGAGTGTCAACAAGTGCCAACGATGAGCGTATCCTTCAGGCCGCCACACAGAATCTCGACTGCGTGCAGCAAGCGCTGAAGAAGTTCAGCTCCGACCACAAACTCGGCGCCATCATCATACAGAAGGACACCGACACAATGCAACAGCTGCTAGCCGGCATGCTCGAGAAATACAGTGAGCTAGACGTCGAGAAGGCCTTTGGCCAGGATCGTGTACAGCTGCGTGATCTCTACACCCTCCTTCATGAACGTGCTGGTCGCCAGAAAGGATGCTACTTCTTCAACCGCGTTGGCGGTGAAGGGAAGTGCGTCTGGGCGTCCGCACTGGAGCAGCTTTCCACAGGATTCACCGGAATCATCGACAAGCTGATTCAGCGCACAGATCTCGCTTCCAAGTACCGTGATCTCATTGATGACGTGGTCGACTTGAGTGCCATGTTCGTGAACTGGACAGAGCAGCACGCGCTGCCGCCTGGGCACGAGCTGACTGACAGCGTCCTGGAGGACTGTGTCCGCGAGGGTGATGACAGCGGCGCCGATGACGACCACAGCAGTGGGAACGCACACGCAACTACCAACACGAAGTCGTCGCTGCCGCCAATGCTTCCCAGACCAGGCACAACTGCTGTGACGGCAGAGGCGAGAAAGACAGCACCAGCCTCAGCTGTAGTGTCTCATTTTCGGCACGACGCAACAGTCCTGAAGGTGATTGAGAAGATGTTCCGTCTCGTACAAGCTTCTGCTGAGAGAGAGGCAGGGACGGAAAGTGGCCCACGGGCCGCCAGCGCTGGGGCCATGGTCGCTGAGGAGGAAGAGCTCGCACTTCTGCGCGAGACACTCGCCGTTGCTGATCAGCGCGCGGCGGCGCTGGCGGAGGAGAAGCGTCTGATTGAGCTTGAGCGTGACAGGGCACAGTCAGAAGCGGCCGTTGCCCGGGCGGAATTACGCCGAGGACAAAAGGGAAGTCTGCCCACGCCAGCCTCACCGTCGCAGCCGCCAGCAAGCATCACGCCCCATCCTCACGGATCGGCAGTCGTGGCTGACAGCTCGAAAGCTGCGACGTCGGAGTCACTTTTGACGAGCCGCGCGGAGGCTATGACTGCTCGGAGTTCAGCTAGCGCTCCCAGTAATAGTATCGACCAAGACTGTCTTGAGGAGCTGCTGCAATACATGAAGGCTCTTGGTCATGAGCTGCAGTACGCAAAATCGGTGGCCCGCAGCGAAGGTGGTACGACCACCGCAGCGGATGGCGAAGGAAGGGGTAGTGCCGCCGCGCCGGCTGCGGGAGAAAACGGAGAGGTTGAGTCATTCACGGACGAGGAGGATAGCGCCCCCGCGTCGATGCCTGGCGGTGACGGTGAACTCATGTACGCAGCTGTCGCCTCTCCAATGACGCGCCTCAAACACCTCAAAGCACTCGAGCGGCGCCTCCAGGAAGAGTTCCAAACTCCACTTGTCATCGAAGCCACTGAACTGAGACGCAATGCAAGCAGGTCCGCTGGTGGGAATGAGCGCCGTTACAGTCCGTCGAAGCATCGCGGCGGAGACTATGAGGTCTGCGAAGGGTGTGTTCGCCATCACGGCCGGCCCATGCCGCAGGCACTTCAAAGTCCGTACGAACACGCTGGACCTCGCACACCTGCCTCAACGGTGCCGGCAACGTCGGTGCACATGGGAGGTGCAACTGTCACAACGCCGCGCGGAAGCCGTGGCGACTTGACGACGACACACGCCGCCACTGTGGGGACTCCGCGGGCTCGTGTGCGGAGCGACTCCGTGCGAAAACGGGCGGCGGACGAAGCGACATCGCTGTCGGCTGTCCGCTCTCAGCGCCGACCTTCGCAACGGCCGCGACTGCACCCAGATGCGTCTCCTCTCGTCTCCACACAGGTTGCACAGGCGGAGGGTTATGAGGAAGTGTGCAGCTCGCAGCCGGAACGCTTCTTTGACGACGACCTGTACACGCGGTCAGGTGCGCGACAACGGCCCACAACCGGTGGACGTCCCACATCTGCCAGGCGCTTTCATCCGCTTCGCTCAAACTCTTTGACTTCCCGGCCAGCGGGGCTCGGGTACGGTGGCGCAGACCCGCTGACAGGGACCGCGAGACCGGCGGCCTCATCACCTTATATGCCTGCTTCTCCGCCCACCCGAGGTGCGAGCCAAGGTAGCCGCCGTCGCGACAACGGCAGCGGTAACATCAGTGCGCGTGGATCTGGGACGCCACTGCACAGCCGCACGCGCGTCGGTCGCGCCAGAAGCCCAGATCAGTTCGATGAGGCCTTGCGTACCGTGCAGGAAGCAGGATCAGGGTCTTACCACGGGGTGAGTGCCTCCTCACAACGCCGTCATGAGGACTCTCTCTACGCAGGAAGTGCCAATCTGCGGTCAACTGCATTGCGTCGTTTGGCCGAGGTTGTTTCCCAAACCAAAGTGAAGGGCCCCGGCGGACGATACTACTGATACGAGACGATGCGATGCGCTGCTGGCCATTAGTACCCGCACACTCCTTCACCACACGTGCATTGGGACTGGCGGCAACACACGAGGCTCTCACCTTCTTCTTCACACGAAGCGACTTTACGGTCCCTTGCGACTCCCCGATCTGCCTTTTCTTCACGCTTCCTGTTTTTGCTAGACTTTGTTACTATTGTGCATTTTTTCCCCGACACCTCCGTTCTCCTGGTTGGAGAATGACTCCACGGCGGTCCGGCAACAACGCCGTCCTTTTTTATTTTCCAGTGCATGCTTTTGGTCGTCTTCCAGCGACCATGGACAGTTTTTTGAAACACCTTTTGCACCCCGGCCACCCTTTCCTTGTAGAATTGGTACTTTACAATTTAGATTATTTCTCCAACTACCGCCCTCAGACACAAAGCGCTGGTTCTGGTACGGGCTGTTCTGCCTACCTGTCTCTCTCCTCACCTTTCCAAGACACACGCAGACCCATTCACAAGTGCCGCTGAGGGCTGGGTCGCACCGAGTGCTCCGACGGTGCCCATGTCATCCTTGTTCCCCTGTAGGCGATGAGTGGCGACTACTCGCTTTTGTGCGATCCTGTCACTTCCACTTTCTCCACACGCGCACACGTCTGCAGGGTGCTTCCTGGCAAAGCGGCGCGACGCGCAAGCTCGTTTTCCCAGCTGCCACTCTACAGCAATCAGCGGCTCTGTTGGGGCTCTCCTTGTTCATCGATAACTCATTCATTCTCTTCCTTCGTTTCTTGACCACCTTCTTCTCTCGCCTTTTCTCCTTGCCCACTTGAGCAGGCCATGTACCCCCCTCACCACCTACGGTCTGCTCTCAGCGTGCGGCAACGAAGAGGGGCACTTACGTCGTGTTGGGGAACGTTGATCACGCCAATGAGAACACGTCTTAGCAATGCTAGCATCATCTCTACTGTCAAGGAGATTACCGATGAGCAAAACGATCGCACGAACAAGATGAACTACGTCCGTCGCCGACAGGAGGAAGCCCTGTCATATGCGGTGAAGGAAAAAGACCTGTGGACAGCCAAGGCCAAGAAGCAGCTCGATGAACATGAAGATAAGCGCCTGGAGGAGGAGAAAATTGAAGCACTCTTGGCTGAGGCTGCAAAGCTCGGCGGCCCGAGTGCAGCTGAAAAGCTGAAGCATCTCATTGAAAAAGATCGCAGCAAGTACGTCCGCTCTGTCGACGCTTTCGGCGACAAAAGTGTGCGACTTCAGCACACCTTCTCCGGCCTCGCTGACAACCGTATCATCCGTTGGTGGGAGTTCATGTACTGGAATTACATACGGTACTTTTTCACGCAGGAGCTTCTCATTGCGAAGGATCGCTTTGGAAACAAGTTCACGGTAACGTGGCAGCATGTGAAGGGGCGCGAGGAGCAGCGCCGTATGTACCGCCGTGACTCGAACAAAAAGCACCAGCCGTACGGAGCGCTGGCCACTGACGATCGTTTGTGGGAGCGATGGATGCGTGGCCATCGTGGTGAACCACCTTCTGTGGCTGAAGAGGAGCACAATCGTGATTACAAGAAGCAATTCTTCGGTGCCATGGTACTTGAGGACGAGGAAGTGGAGGATTCATTGATGCGCTTGATGGCGCACATGAATCGTGCCTCTGCGACGTTCCAGGAGCTCGACGACGACCAGGTTTACGGCGATGCGCACCGCGCGACAAAACCGCTACGTGAGACTGAACGACGCCCGGGCGAGGAGGCCAAAGCCAAGGCGACGAAGGGCGCGACGTGGACGAAAGGCTTCGTGCGAGGCGATCTCTTCTACAATGAGGAAGAGGTGCAGGTGATGCGGTCGGAACTCAACAACCTCTTCCGCAATATGGAGTGGCAGAATCTGGAGTACCGCCGTCAGGTGCGGATGAACAAGTCACAGCACCCCCGAGGGAAGCCTGCTGAAGGCACCACGGACCCCAACAGCGCCGAAGGCGAGCCGATGAAACACTACTGGGAACGAACAGACCTAGGAATCCCCTATCACGACGCTGTTCCCGACCTCACGACACCGGAGTTGGAGCGGCTTCACATTGAAACGGATCAACTAGAGGATGAACGGTTGGCCATTCGTAAGGAGCTCGGCCTGACAGATCTCGGCGACATTCGGGAGGGCCGCGATCCCATCAGCAAAGACGGACGCGATCCTTTCCAACCGCCGCCGGTGTCATCCCGGTGGAAACCGAAGTGCTGGGAGGAGACGTGGGGAACCGGGGCGGGTCTGTATTGAGGTGCGCCGGCTCATCGAGCTGCCCAGTCACCCGTTTGGTCTTGTTGCGACCCACGATGCTTTCACACATTACGACACTGTCGCTGTTGCTTTTTTTTTTTCGGCAGCACTTGTCACCGCTCTTGACTGTTCCGATGCTGTGAACGTTGTGTGTTTTGTGCATTTTCGTTGTCTCGCTTTAGGTGGAAGCGCGGAGTAATCGAAACGGTGTGATACCGCTGCTGCCTTCCCTTTTCTGGTCTTTCACTTACACACACACACACACATACTTGCAGAGCCTGTTGCAAGACCATCTGGGGTTGGTCACCCATATGGAGAACCACGCAACTCAGATCGGGAGAGAGGATCGTGCAGCACACTCCCAACTGTGCACCACACATATGATGACTGCCTGGTGAAATTGTTCACTGCTCAAGGTGCGACAGTGATTGCTCATCTTGTTGAACTCAACGCCAAATAACCGCGCCGTGCCGTAGAGCACACATCCTGTCACTCCTTTTCTATTTGCCTTCTTTGCTGTGGTCTCGCTCTCACGAACCAAGAAACGAGGAGAAAAGCCACTGCTGTTTCCCCGTTGTGGCGCAAAAGAGTCGAATCGCCTTCGCTGTATTTTTCTCTCTACCTTCACCGTTGGCAGCGATCCACCGACATTACCGTTCTCACTTCTTCCTTTTCTCTTCGCGCTCTCACACACGCGGCAGTGCGCTACAAGACCTATTTTGATTATCACAATGCTCGCATCCGCCTGCTACGGCCACGACTCTCTCTGTTTCAACAAGGCGTACAACCCTTATGTTTCGTATCCTGTGCTAATCGGTGGGCACCTTGGGTACCTTGCCGTGATCTACCTTCTCCAGCTCGTCATGAAGAATCGCATGCCTCTGCAGCTGAAGAACGTCATGCTTGTGTACAATGCACTTCAGGTTGTACTCTCTGTTACGATGGCTATCAACTTGGCGCCATTTCTGAAAAACCGTGTCTTCAACCTCAACGGCAAATTCAATGGTACCATTGAGTTCTGGATTTTTGTGCACTACGTGACCAAGTTTCTGGACATGTTTGACACAGTTTTCATGGTCCTACGCAAGAAGAGCGAGCAAATCTCGTTTCTGCACGTGTACCACCACCTCACAATCGGGCTCATCTGGGGTCTGCTGCTTCACAACGGCATCGCAAACGGCACCGCGTTCTTTGGTGCGTGGATCAACTCGAGCGTTCATGCCCTCATGTACTTTCACTACTTGTACACCTCTCTGGGGTACCGTAATCCTCTCAAGAAGTACCTGACGCAGGTGCAGATGGTCCAGTTCGCACTGTGCATCCTCCACGCCGTTCTTGCCGTGCTCGTCGACCGCGAAATTCCGCGTAGCTGGGCTATTCTCCAGTTGTGCTATCACATGACGCTGCTCTATCTGTTTCTTCAGTTTTACCGCAATGTGGTCGTGGGGTCCAAATCCAAGGCGGCCACCAAGGCTCGCGTTTGAGCGCTGAGGTTCACCCACGGAAGCATGAAAAAGGAACAGTGCAATGACATCACGGTTGTTGTCTACGGCGGACAGAACAACGAAGTTGCTGCAGAAACGATTCAGCGGTCAAGTTGACTGACCGACGCGGCCGAGTGGCATAATCACTACAACCGTAGGCATGGAGGCACGCACTCGAGCGTCTCACCATGCCGCCGAGACTCAGCGTCGTTCGATGTTGAGGGGCGTCTATCCTTCCTTCTTTTTTCTTTTTCCTTCTCGGACTCGCCTGGTATTTCAGAGTCATTCGTAGACTCCTTGTACCTTGTCTTTTCGCCTTGTTGGGGCTGTGGTTGAGACAGTCCGCGTGCCTTTACAGAATTAATACAACAACAATCCCAGGACACCAAACGGAAGTGTTTTTGGTGCACAGTGAACCCCGCAGGAAGTGTCCAGTATCCATCCTGGATGCATCTAATAGTCGTCATTTAACGTTAACCGCAGATACAACCACGACCGAAGCAACAACAGGGAATGTGTGTGTGTGTGTGTGTGTGTGATGAATGCCCAACACTCGTGAGAAAAGCTGGTGCGCTGAGAGCACTCACGACCCTCTTTGCCGCCGGTGTGCCATGCATCAGAGCGGGTAATGCGGAGACTTTACTCGGGCGACAGTCCAGGAGGTACCTGCATTGCCACGAACACATCGGTATTGATCTTCTTCGACGTGGAGGAACGCGTGAAGGGATGCGCCCGTTGCGAGTGGCTTTATTATTTTCGTTCTCGTTGTTGTCACATGGCCGCTCACATGTCTTACTGTCTCCTTGCCTTCTACCAAGTTTTTTCTCTTCTTTTTTTGACGCTGCCGTTTTTTTGTTCTGCTTCTAGTTGAGCAACTTCTAGTGTGCACAATGGCTCTTTCCTTTTCGTCTTTTCTGCCTGACAACTTCGTCACTGCGATGCGGGACATTTCATGGAGTGTGCTTGGCGATGAGGATCTTCTTCTTTTCCTTGTCGTTTTGGCACTTCCTGGCGTGCTCATCATCGCCGCCGTTGCTCTGCGCGTCCGCCAGAACTATGGGCGAGTTCGTTACGCTGAGGGGGTACCTCGGCGTGCACACGAGTACCACAGCTCTTCGGACAGCAGCCAAGAAAGCAGTAGTGGAGAAGACGAACGCGACTTTATGTCATTAGAGGAGATGCTGGCTGCAACCTGTGGGCTCGCTGCCCGCGGCTCTGCACAGAAGCGCGCCATCACTATTGATGCCAACGCAGAGACAGTTCCACCGAGTGATGCGGTGGCTCACAGCGCTTCCGGAGATGGTGACGGGGCGCCTGCAGGAGCCGTGAGTCAAGCGAAAAAGAAGAGCTAGAGGCCTGATGCCTCCCTCCCCTGAAAGGGCCCAAGGTGGTCACATGTGCTTCAGTGCGCGCGTGCGTGTCTGGCGAGCACCCGATTGGGGGCGTGTGCTGCGATTGAATTCTGCGCCACTCCTTGCGTCCACTGTGTATTGCAGCTACAACACAGCTACCTTCCATTTTGTACTTTCTTCTCTCATTCAGCCAGTCATCTGCGTTTTGTCTCTTTTTCTACGGGGAAGAAGAGACAGAGAGATACCGGACGACGTCATCTTTTTTTTTTTTTGCCCTTCCACGGTGGCGAGTGCCTCCCGTCATTTATTCGTGTAATGCTTCTCTTCGTTGCGACAAGCCACTCAACGTGCCAGAACGACAACACTGCTGGTAGCCACACGCCGCGCGGCTTCACTTCGCTCTTTCCACTTGCGTGCATCTCCGTCGTGCACGTGGAAGCCTTGTCACGCATGTGATGGCGTAGTGAAACGCTGATCAAACGGTAGGAAAAACACAGACACTCAGCGCAAACAAACCGCGTGATTCGGCCGCCATCCCCCCTTGTCTGGGCTACCCACCGTCTCTCTCTCCACGCCTCTTCTTTGCTTTCCTTCGGCTGTCGGCTTCCTTGCGCTCTTTTTGCCTCATCTAACTGAAAATGCAGCTCTCACTTTCCCGTCTTCGACCCCTGTTTTCGTCACCCTGAGCGCTAGAGGCAATCGAACTCAAAACACGGTCGCGTGCGAGGGAAAGCTTCGGACAAGATCAACAAGGCGAGTCGCAACCTCCACACGCGTGACAGGCGGCAAAAGTGAACTGAAGCAGTACCGGGCATGAGTGTGTCACTGCGTAAACGTGGGCTGTGCGACTTCAACGGTGCCGCCACACGCGTCGGGACCGTCTCGGAGGAGACACTACGCGATGCGGTGTCCCTCGACCTTGGCGAGAACCAGTTGACCACACTTCAGAAGCCATTTCAACTTGCCACCTTTTCCACACCGCTTTCCAAACGAGATGTGCGCGCTCGCCAACAGCTGCACGCCGATCCCATCGCGGCGGCGCCGTCGGCGTCGCGGTGCGAGGCGTATGAAGAGGACGATGAGAGCAGTGCTCTGAGTGACATGCGGTGCCTTCGGTACATCTCTGTCGCGCACAATGCACTGCGCTCGCTGGCTGGCGTGGGGGCTGTCGCCGACACCCTCACCGTTCTTGTTGCACCACACAATCAGCTCGAGAGCGTGCAGGGCTTGCAGCGCTGCGTGCACCTCCGCTATGTGGACCTCCGCCACAACCGTCTTCGCTCCTTGGCAGGACTCCCAACCAGTGCGCTGCCGCCGCTTGTCGAACCTGCAGGCTCAAGCCTTCGGGGCGAAGGGACTGGCTCACCGCGTGGCATCAAACCGACCTCAAAAATAGCACCAAACCACACCACTGCTCCGCACTCATCAGATGTGCGGAATATCATTCCGCCGTTCGAGCCGGGCACTGCAGGTCTCGCTGATGGCGGCATCGTGCTCTTACTGTCCAATAACCGTCTACGCGGGCGAGCCGTGATGACTTTGGCAACGCCACCCACCTTGACGGAACGGCACCATGCGCAGCTGGAGTGGCCTGCGCCGACTACATGGGCATCTTTCGTCTCCGTTCTAGACCTCTCGGCAAACCCGCTGGAGGAGGTCGGGGACGTTGAACGTCTGCTGCACGCACCACATCTTGTTCAGCTGAAAGAAGTTAATCTCAGTTACACCCCACTTCTTGTGAACGGATCCTTGGCAAGCGCCATGCTCTCAGCAGTGGCGGATGGTGCCATCGAGTGGCCAACACCACCGCCGTCAACGACACGTGTAGAGCTGTTCCCTGAGGTGTCTGCCGACGTCCGATCGACCGATGCCACTGGCTTCGCGTCGACTGGGAAGCGAACCACTGCCTCGCCGTCCGCGGCGGAGGTGGCGGCGGCGTGTGAAGAGGCTGTTCAGCGTGAGCGAACGCTGTGCCGTTTGGCTTCAGCTTTCGCCACGGCTCTGTGGAGACCCGACAAATCCTCCCTCAACTCCGCGGCTGCCGTATCGACTACGCCAGCTCCGCGGTGGCCCAAAGAACCTCGTCACGTGAGACTGCTAGGTGCGGCGCCGACCATTGAGTTCGTCCTGGACTCGCTCTCCGCCGCGAAGCCAGCCCATGGGAGAGGATCAGGAGGAGCTTCAGCGGTGCCAACAACAGCGCAGACGCCCCCACGGCCAGGCCGCACTGTCAACGCATCAGCCGTGTTGTCCACACCGCCACCGGTTTGGACTTCCCCGGATAAAACCGGAAGTGGCTGCAAAGGGACGCGAGAGACGGCGGCCACTTCGCCCGTGTCTTCCCCCGTACCGCCGATCGTTGCTCACACTCTACCCCGCCACGTAGACACCGAGAGCCGCGCGGTCAAGGGTGGTGCACCGAGGCAGGGGAACGAGTCCAGCGACGAAGTACGGCGCCGGCTGCTCGAGGTACCGCCGCACGCTTCACCTGACAAAGTGAACGAATCAGCTGGATCCGTTAACTGCTCCAGAGCTGATGGTGGCAGTGCCCCTTCGTCGGCGCTGCACACCTCAACGTGGTCTGCGAACGAAGTAGATCCAGCAGTCGGGTACATGGTCTTCAAAGGACGCCAGCCGCGCACACAAACGGAGCTGTCGTTGCGTGGGGAGCAAACCCCATCCGGCCCACAAATCCCACCGAGCGGTGGCGTCAACACGCGCCCTTCGAGCACGGGCGACGTGACACTTTCCGGTGCCACACCACCTGCATCGGAGCCCGAGATGGACACCATGAGCAGCATCACAGAGACAGAAAGCGTCCTGAGCAGAGCAGACTCGCGGTCTCAGCGGGTGGTCTCGCGGCAGGACCGGAACATGCTACCAACAGCGACGCAGGACTCGGCAGCGGGCAGCGCATCACTTGAGGTTCAGCTATCTGTCCTCCTAGCAGAAAATCAAGCACTGCGTCGGCGCAACGCCGACTTGGAGGCTCGGTATCGCACACAGAAGCAGCTTCTGACACAACACAAGATATCAATTGACATACTACAAGACGAGCTTCACACAGCGCGTTGCACATCTAGCGCAGGTAGGGACAGCGCACAGAGAGACAAGGCGGAGGTCAAACGACTGCGAGGCCGTGTAGCCGCGTTGGAGCAACAGCTTGCGAAGGCGTATGGCGCAGCCTCAGCCACGCGCACATTGACGGCTGGCAAGCCGTCAGGGCCATGAGAAAACTGTGCCCCTGGCTCTCTTTACCCAGCGTTGTGCTGCAGGTACCATTGTCCGTGAACGAACGACACTCTCGTTGACATGGCGCCCAATCGATGGAGGCGTCACCCCCGATGCGAGTGCCCGGCGGCCGGGGCGTTATACCGCTGCACCAGCTTTGGACCCTTTCTATCCTTTCTGTGTTTTGTATAGATTAGACTCAAGGCACCAAGTATACGACTGACACAAGCAACTGACTTGCATCAACAACATCATCAGCAAAGCAAAGCGTTAATGGCTGTACTCACACATTCTTCATTCCTGGGGAGGACGCGCCTGCACACACGTGTCACCATCCGCACCGACGGCGTTCGTCCCTGGCGCGAGCTACTCTTTTTCTTCGCTTCGCAGGACGCCTTGTTGGGCCGCACTCTTCAATTCTGCACTGCCACTATACACCACTGCACTGCTTCTCCTAAATCACTCCTGCTGTCTGTACTGCTGCTTTTTGACCCCCTTTTTGGCAAGGTCACAGCTCATCATCGCGCAGTGCTTTGCGAGAATCCCTCACCGACGTACTTACCGTTGTTTATTACTGTCGCTCTTTTCTCTCCTTTCCTCGATCATCTTGGTTTATTGCGCCAGCTCACTGAGTTGCACAACTGCGCACTATTGACAGCACCTCACCCCACTAGCTTTCCCAGCGAACGCCCAACGACAAACATGTCTCGCGATATGATGACTTACAACGTGCACGAGGGCAACCTCGAGGCCATGGTCCACGGCTACCGCGATGCCCTTCTGCGCACGGATGAGTACAATAACCTTTGCCAGTGCGACAACCTCAGCGACCTCAAGAGTCAGCTGCAGGTGACGGACTACGGCAACTTTCTGCAACAAGAGAACGCACTCACGGCGCGCGTCATTGTGGATCGCGCACAGGACGTCCTCGTGCGTCAGTTCCGTGAGCTTCGCTTCTGGTCGGAGCCCCCGCTGTGCCAGTTCTTGGACTTCATCACGTATGAGTACATGATTTCAAATGTGCTCAAACTGATCATCGCCAAGCGTAGCGGACGCGACAACCTTGAGCTGCTCACCAAATGCCACCCTCTCGGTGTGTTCCCCGAGATGCCGACATTGATCGCCGCCTCTGATGTGCGTGAGATGTTTGAGGTTGTGTTGGTGGACAGCCCTGTGGGCCGCTTTTTCAGCGCCGACGGTGGCTTCGAACGCGAGCTGGACTCGCTGTCCGTGGAGTACATTCGTGGCATCCTCATGAAAAATTACTACGAGCAGTTTTTCGATCTCTGCTACTCGCTCGGAGGCGAGACGCGAAACACAATGTGTCCTGTGCTGGACGCCGAGGCTGACCGCATGGTGTTGACGTTCACCATCAACACGTTCGGCATGCGCGAGATCACTCCGGCTGCCCGTCGCAAGGTGTTCCCCAACGTCGGCACACTCGCGGACATCCACGACGACATCGCGGAGAGCGAGAACTTGGATCAGCTCCGCGACCGCCTGCGGCGGTTCCCCGCCTACTACGAACTCTTCGATGACGGCCACGCCATGGATGCAAGCGGCAACAAGTCGTTGGAGCGACGCTTCGTGGACATGTCTGTGACGCTGTATAGCGACGCTATGACGCGCCAGTTTCAGTACGGCGTGTACTACGCGTACGTGAAACTCAAGGAACTAGAGATCAACAATCTGCAGTGGATCGCCGATTGCGTGGTGCAGCAGATGCGAAATCGTCTCCACGAGTTTGTTCCTATTGTGCAGTAGTGCGTCACGTGGCGTTGGGCAGGCAGGATGACGAGAAAAGAAGAAAACACCCACAAAGAGAGAAGACAAAGAAGTGTGAATACGGAGAAAGCTGAGGGCCAACCAGTGAGTCTTACCAAGACAACGGACCCACCCTGTGTCAGTTTGCCTCGGCTTCCTTTTTTTCTTCTTCTCAACAACTTCCCTCTCATCCTCTGCTTGTAGTTCGCTGTTGTTTCTTCTGTTTGTTACTATCGCATTCTGGGACGCTTTCCGCAAACCGTTTTCCCCCTCTTCTCTGCCTAGTTTGCTCACGTCTCCAGTTTCTTCTTGTGGTTTTCTTTCCCCCCCGCAGTGTGGCTTTCACTGCGGCAAAAAAGGACTGTGGTAGCACGACATTCTCGTGTTCCGTGGGGGAAGCTATTCCTCTGCTTCTCTTTGGTGTGTTCGGATTTGTGCTCTTGTCGTCTCTTGTGTACGTGTGTGCGCGTTGAACAGGCTGTCTGTTTTCCTTGTTTGTTGACAACTTCTCGTATCCCTGCCCGTGCGTGTGTGTGTGTGTGCGCGCGAATGTGTGGCGTGTTATTGTGTGAGCAGCGAAACACACACGCAAGCACACACACTGTTCTGTTAGCGATGAAGTAAAAAAAAAAAAGACGACTCAAACAAGCGAACGGGCTCACAGGCAGGCATGACTGCGGCGCCTCACTCGCTTTACCTCATCAGACCGCACTCAAAAAACACTTGAGGCGTTGTGGCGTGTCTGCTGGCAAGCTGTTCATTCACCGTTCCCTTCCCAGTGTCTGCACATGAATCGTTGAGTGAGTTTCCCCGCTGCTCAGGCGTTGCCTCTGCTCGCGGTTGGCGAGCGGAGCAGGTGTTCATCAACTCTCGCACCCGTGGACGCGACTTGACCACCCGACAACCATTGGTAAAACACCCACTTCACTCACATGATGCTTTTCCTCCTCTACACGATCCTTTCCCGCTATTTGACGCGTCCCCATTTCGCTACCACCATACACAACCCGTTCTTGACACGCGACGTACGTACAAGAGAGGGGGAGAGAGAGAGGCGACATCGACGATCAAGTGCCGTCATCTCTATCACTAGCAAGACCACGCACACACACACACACACACACACACACCTCTCCTGAAAAGACGCCTGAACAGACGCATGAAGTCTTTCCTTTCCAAGTTGTTTCCGTCGCTCAAGGTGAAACGCACACCTGTTGCGCTGTGCGACTGCCGCGACTTTATGGCCGTGGTGCCGGATGCCCCTACACTGCACCACCTCCGTGACGTCGTCCGTGCGCGACATTTTGGTGGCATGCCGCCCCCCGAGTCCGACTTGGAAAAGGAGCAGCGTGCGCACGTTGTCAAGTGCACCGTTTTTGATTTGAAGTATCGTTGCGGTGCGGAGGGTCGGTGCACGTGTCGTGGTGCACCAGCATGCCGCTTTCCCAGCTGCTTCACACTCCGCCCTATTACCAAGGGTGCCGAGCTGATGGCTGAACGCCAGGCCTACGAGGTGGACGACGCCCCGACACCGGCGATCCGCGCGCTGGTCTCTTTGACAAGAGAGGAAAAGCTGGATGAGGCGATCAAAGGCATTCAGCATTTGGTGGACGAGGAGCTGCACAAAGCCGCTGCCGGCCGCACGCTGGATGCTGTATTTGTCACGACCGGAACCCCCGGCAACGAGTTCGCGCCCGGTGGCGCGAAGCTCGGTGACGGCACTGTCAACAGCGGTGCGAACCCGCTGAGAGAGAGTGAATCGTTGCGGGAAGAAATCACATCGCTTTACTTGTGGCGCGCGGCTTTGCTTGTTAACTTGCGACGCGACGAGGAGGCGGTGAGCTCACTTCTCAACCTATCTGCCGCCGTCGAACAACAACACCGCACGCGGCTGTACGGTGCCGCCGCGACGTGGGCGTGCCTCAACGACATGGAGATAATCTACTACCGTAGCGTAACGCAGCAGTACGAACCTTTCGACCTCGCCTCTCACTTCGCGAACGACCGGCCGATGCTGCTGGCCCGCGTCTTTGAGGCGATGAAGACAGACGAGTACCACACCCAGTATTGCACCCACGTTGTTTTTTCCAAGGAGGTGACCGCGGTAGTGTCACGCGCGCAGAGCGCACAGGCAAATGGCGATCTCAGCGAGGATCCCATGCGCAGTCTGTGCCTACCTTTCTCGATTCCGTACTATCGCTTCAAGGTGAGCGAGACCTTCTGGAAGCATTTTTTTGACCTTCTCTGCATGCCACCCGTGCCGCCCCCTGCTGAGGGACAGGACAAGTTTCGAGGCATGGACCCTGCCGAGCTGGGACTGACACCGAACCACATTTTGGATGCCGTCGGCCGAAGCATGATGCTTCATCATCTCGTGCTCTTCGCTGACACACGTCAGAAGGAGATCGATAAGGGTGTTGTGGCGGATCGCATCAAAGATCGGGAGCAACGCGGCGACGTGGTGTTCCCTTCTGACTACAATCCCGTGCTGGATGCCCGCGACATGAGTATTGCCATCACGCGGATGCGGCAACTCCTCGTCGTCACACAGTCATTCGAGGAAGCGGAAAGAGCCCGTCTACGTGGCGCGGCACCCGCTGCGGCATCTCCCCAGCTCCCGCGCCAACCGAAGTGAAGGAGATCAGCACTTTCGCGGGGCAGAGCCACTGACATCAGTGCCAATGCCTAGTAGGGTGTGCGCGTTGGGACTTGGACCGTAGCCTCAGTGGGCATTGTCAGCGCCGGCCAGCCACATCGCATGTGAAAGAGACACCAAGTCTCCCCAGCGCCAGTTTTTCTTGTTTTGGCACCACCACCGAACAAGCAATGTGATTAGGCTGCCCAACTTCTTCTCTCTAAACAGCATTTCCTGTTGGACCCGGCGGCGTCGGTTTCCACCTATTGTGCACTCTTCCACAATCGAGTCACGACGACTTGCTTTTTTTTTCTCCGTGGTGCTGGGAGGCCGTTCACCTCCACTCACAATGCCTTGAGATACCGCGTGCTGGTGAAGACGTCCCCTATAACACAACTGCGATGACAATGGAATCGACGGCTTCTTCTTCGCAGCACTTTCGTGTTGCCCGTGCGATGGTGGCCTGCGTGGGCTGGCACGAGTGTGTGCCCTCTCTCTCCGCCGGTGACTGCTCGTGTGCCTCGGTGCCTCTGCCGTGCGTGATTTCGTCATTTGGCGGTCGCTATTTTGGTACGCACTGCCGGCCTGTCTTCTCCTTTTCTCCAAACACCACGTCCCCTGTACACACCCACTGACATACCACAACTATCTCCACTGCCCCGCCCTTCGCATGATACACTCAACTCACGACCACTCTCTAAACACACACTACAAAATGAGTGAACTCAAGCTGTTGAATGATCCGTGACTCACGCGTCCACCGTTCCTCTCCTCCTCACGTTCTGACATCCTATAGCTACCTGAGGCCTCACTTCCGGGATATCAAAAAAAAAAAAGAGTTCGCTTCGACATCCACGAGATAAGCGAAGCAGACCAGCTAATTGTTCTCCTTTGTTTTCTTTTTCTTTTGTCTTCTTCTGCCCAACAACGCAACCTTCGTTTGCATTAGTTTCTCCGTTCATTTCTTCTCTTGTCACTCCTTTCTCTGTCTATATTTCTTTCCACTTTTGTTTCTCTCCCTTTTCCGGGTTCCGAGACTCTCGGGCACCCTCGACGAAGACCCCTCAGAAAAAAAAAAGGGGATCTTTCTTTCTACTATTTATTTTGTAGTTTCAAGGGGATGGCCACCCTCCTTCCCCCTTCATCTTCGATTCCGCCAAAACTGGGACTCGATGAAGGCAAGGGCTTGAAGGAGACCCTAGCACCTCGCAAATACTGAAATACGGATCAGATCAAAGGCAAAGAGGCGCAAGTCGTCCAAAGTGGCCAGGTCAGGAAGTGAGGACAAGGACGAGGAGAAGGTCCAGAGGGATTCATCGCGAAGCGGCAGGAGATCGGCGAACGTCAATCCTCTCTCATTCCACAGTGCCCCAAAGTACCCTTACCATCTCCCAACACCTTCCCCTCTGGTAGCTATAGGAACAGGATTATTCACAGTCACACACACTTCTTCGCCACTATGCGCCGCTCCACACACAATCCCCGCGGTGGCTATCAGGTGCCTGATCAACAACCTCAACGCATCCAGAGTAATGCCACCAAGGTGTACTGCCCAGGAAACGGCTTTGGCTGCCTAATCCCGTACACCGGGCCTCTCAGTGACGCAGCCCTCAGGGGCTATGCGCACTACCGGCTCTTCCCCACCTGTGTGAGCACGATCTGCTGTGAATCTATTCAGGAAAAGCTGCGGGAGGAAGACGTTAAGCAGTCTGCCGCTGTCGCACTCAAACCCGGGGTGCGCTGGAAGGTTCAGTTCGGCGCCCAAATCGTGTACTTTGGACGCGAGCGCGGCCTCGGATGGGACTGTGAAAAGCAGTTCACCAACAAGCCGTTGCCTGAAGCGAAGCTGGAAAAACTGCTGGATGGCCCACGCCGAACTACTTTCACCGCACGCGATTATGCCGACCTCGACGGTCTCGTGTCGTTCTTGGTGAAGGAAACCGGCGCGCAAGTGGCGAAACATGAACACAACCTCCTATTCCAGACAAAGTCGAAGGTGAAGAGAGTTGTTCGTTTCGAGCGCTCTGCTGCCACTCGCGGAGCTCTTTTAGATGGCAAGACGTTTACCGTGGACGGGTTCTACGACGAGTCACGGTGTGGGAACTTCGTTTTCGTTCTACCGGCTGCGGATGACGCTGCACCACCTGACCAATATACGCTAGTTCGTGCCCTCGTCGTCGAAAAAACCGAGACCGCGAAAGAGTATCAACACCTGTCTGTGTGCGTGAGAACTGTCGACGATACTGTGTCTGTGGAGTTCATTGATGGCGTCACCGTAACCCTGTTCACCCGTGTTCAGGAGAAGTACGTGCTGCAGATGCCTGAATCTACGACTGAAATCCACGTCGTGAAAAACGAGGAGATTGGCTCTACCGTGACTGTCAGACCGCCGCCCGTTTGTGTGGAGCTGCACAACCGTCTCACTCAGGGGCAACCGTCTGTGGAGATGTGGGAGGAATTTCTCGTCCAAGCGATGAAAATTGAAGATCTGCTTCGCACCTTCGGTTATTAAGACCGTGGCTGAGAGACGCGAACCCACGCTCTCGGCCTCTTGTTTTATTGTTCTGTTCCGCCGCGATTTCTGTGAACGGTGCTGTTATTTTATTTCCTTCCCTGCAGGCACCTCATGGGTGCGCTGTTATCAACACTGAGAACCGAATGATTGTGCATTCTCCCGGCTGCAGTGCACCACCAACACCCCCCACGGTAGCTGTCATCGCATCGGGCAAACATGCCCTTTCGCCGTGGCAGCGCCTGCGGGACGTCCTCTCAGACAGTGACTGCAGTCATGGGCGCGGGCCGCAGTCACCGGCGCTGTCGGTGTGCTTCTTTTCCCCCCTTTCTGCTCCCGTCCTTTTCTTTACCAGAATCACCGCCCTTTGGCAGCGCTCCGGCCAGCACTTGCGACTTTCACACTCCCTCCCCTCCAAAGCTTTTCTTTTACCACATGCACGTATCGCAACACCCCACTCACACACCTCACGCACACACCCCATGCTGCCAGGCGCTCTAAGGGCTATTGAAGATGCGAAAGCACGAAAGGCGGAGGCTCCGAAGACGGCGACGGAGCAGCCACAGTGCCAAGGTGAAACCGCTCTCGCCACCTGCCCGATGACTTACTGTAAGAATCTCCATCAATTCACCGTGTGCATGTACGACGCATCTGGTGGCTGCAATGACAAAAGCTGCAACTACTGGCACGGCGTCACGGAAGTGCGGACTCTCATGGAAGTCGTGGGTGTGGGCCCTAGGCTGGAGACGTATGACTGCAGCGTAGCTGATTTCACGGGCAAATGCAAGGCACGTGTTCGCAACGCCCTGTCCGATCATCTGCGACGACTCTGCAGCGCCATTAACAAAGCACGCCCGCTTTGTCCAAGCGACGGTGTGTACGATGAGTGCAAGTTTCTTGCTCAGCAGTACAATGGCGTAATCAGCACCTTGAATTTCTCGGGGTGTGGCAACATGAGTCTTTTTTACCGCTGCGCGCGTCGTCTATCAAATCCCCTTCCCCTGCTCGCTGCCTGTGACCAGGTTGTGAAGTTGTGCCAAACCAGTAAACGCTTCTTCTTGCTGGATTCGTCCACAGGGAGCGGAAAGTCAACGCAGATGCCGCAGTATCTAGCTGAGTGTGCAGCGCATGAAGCGGCCATAGGTGGTCGGGGTGGGCAAAAGCTGGTCATTTGTGTGGAACCGCGGTCCGTGGCCGCGCACACTCTGGCACAGCGTGTCGCCACAGAGTACATAGTCCCCGATGCAAAGCCTGTCGGTTGTTGGACTGGGAGCGTAAGCACATTCCACCGACAACAGTTGCATATTTTGTACACGACCGAACACGCGCTGCTTCGGCTCTTCCAGGCCGACATGCTTGACTTTACCAGTGATGTGTACGCTGTCATTCTCGATGAGGCACACGAACGGTCTGTCGTGGGGGACATGCTCCTCGGCCTTATGAAGGAGAAGGTGTTTACCACCGCTGCCTTTCGTCTCATTGTGTGCTCGGCGACACTGCAGACGGACGTGTTTAATACGTACCTTCCCGATGCCTGCCTTATCTCCGTATCCAGTAGACGACACCCAATCGACGTGTTCTATCACCCGGTGCAAGTTGACATGAATCCAGAGAGAGATTACGTGCAGCACACAGTGGATGCTGTTGTGTCCGTGGTCGAGGATGTGCCCATGCTGGAGGGTTCAACGCGCAATCTTACAGCCTCACATCAGCCCCATATTCTAGCTTTTTTGCCTTCGGCCGACGATGTGGAGGCTGCGTTGGATGCGTTAAACGAATATGTTGCATCGAAGGATCGATCTAAGTGTGACTCTGACGGAGACCGTGCCGAGGACGGAGAGGATGAGGAGGCTGAACACCTTGAGGCGACAAGCGAAGCATGGAAGAACGTCGACCGTTTGTGCATCTCGGGGCGGCTCAACGCAGAGGAACAGCAGCAGGCTTTCGAGGCTAAGGAGGGTGTGAGAAAGGTCCTCTTCGCCACATCAGTAGCGGAGACATCCGTCACCATTGATGGTGTCGGCATCGTCATCGACAGTGGCTTCGCGCGCACTCTCGTGTTCGATCCTGTTGCGCGTGCTACGCGACTTGAAATTTCCCCTGTCACAAAGAGTGCTGCCTGCCAGCGCGCAGGCCGTGCCGGGCGCACTGGTCCGGGTATTTGCATTCGGCTCTACTCACAGACCTCCTTTAACCTCCTGGCAGACAATAAGCCCGCTGCCCTGCGGACGTCCCCACTGCATCTCGCTGCTTTGCAGTTAGCGGATCTCGGCCGCTCCATGGAGACCTTTGACTGGGTCGAGAAGCCACCTATCGAGTCAGTCAACGAAACCATGGACGAGCTGCAGGGCCACGGTGCTTTGGAGCATGTAGCAGGACAAGGTGGACAGCCGCGACTGACGTCGTTCGGTCAATTCCTACTCAAAACAGAGCAGCTGTCGGTTCCTGTCGGCAAACTCATGTTCGACGCTTACCACCAACAAGGGATGAAAGACCATTTTCTGGCCGTGGCGGCGTTGGTGGCGGCTATTGCACTCCGAGGTCACACACTGTTTTACTGCTCCCGCAACCAATCTACAGCGTTGCATGAAAAGCTCCGGCGACGGGGAGAGGAGCTGGACGCTCTTGAGAACGGAGACCTGATCTGTATTGCACTACTCATCGCGCAAACCAAATCGCAACAGACTCAGCCACGGTCAGATGCAACAGCAAGCAGCGACGACCCGGCTGCGAACTGCTTTCACCCGCGCGGTGTGAACGCGATTTATTCAACTCAACGCACTCTTTTTCGTGGCGCTCTGGATGCACTGGACGTTGACCAGTCTGACGGTGACGCTGATGTCACGGAAGTCGCAGTTCGTGAACATGCCCCGACACTGAAGCTACTTATCGCGAACAGCTTTTTCTTGCAAGTTATCATGCGGCGCGGCGACAGGCGACGTGACTACCAAACTGTCGGTACCACGCAAATGGACTGTCGCATAACCAGTCGTAGTTTTGTGCAGCAACAGTGCGTCGATGGCGCACTCGGACCTGGCGGGGGTGATGATCGGGGCCGCAGCGCACGCGCAAAGCTGTGGTTCAACCCATCACGCCTGCCCTCCCTATGTGTGTACGCTCGAATGGTTTCCTACTGCCAAGCGGTGCCAACATAGTCTCTCTCTGCACCCCCATCACAGAGGAGCTTTTACCTGATGCTGTTCTGGAGCGCGTGCAATCGTTTCGAGACCGACAGGAAGTGAGCTGCCCGATTTCGCTTCCGTCGTGCCTGGTACGCGTGCTGCGTCCGGGCGAGGTCAGAGCGTGGCTCTCACAGGCTTTGCCGGATATGGATTGCCGGGTCGCATTGGACTACGGAACGCGTGAACTGCTGCTCTACGGCGAGCGCAAGAATTGTGAGCAAGCGGAAAAGGTCCTTCGACACGCAATTGAACTCGCCACACGGGGGTATCAAGAGTGTTGCTTTGAAATTGCACTCAGCGGGTTCTGCCGTGCCACTCTCGGCGCCGGTGGGTGTGTATGCGAGGTGTTGCCTGGCCAGGAAGAGTTTGTCACGTTGACTTTCTCGGGGCCTGCGGGGACCAAACCGCCTTGTTGTCCACTGTCCATCCCTGCGCTGGTCGACACTTGGAGCACAGAGTGGTTTCGCTGGTCAATGCCCATCATCGTTCGAGACGGTGCGCCGGGCGACAAGTGGGCGGCGCATGTGACATTTGTCGACAGCAAAGACGCCAAGCTCTTTCTTAGTGAATACCGAAGCAAAGACGCCGCGCACCGCCCGTCTGTGCGTCTGGAACCGTACATTGAGCAAGCCCCACTCGCGCCACCCATAAACACCGCCGTGCCTACGAGCACCATCACTGTGCGAGTTTTCTGGGGCCGAGGCAGCGGTGAAGACAGCCGCGTTGACGCGCGGAACCCGTTGAGTAGTGCCGTGCGTGACACGCCACAGAAAGATGCTTCTGCGTGCGCGCAACAAATAGCAAACGCGCTTCCCAAAGAAGCGGCTGTTCTGATGAATATGCTAGACACGGACGGCAAAATGATTCTCATGACAATAGGGACACCAAATAGTACTGTCGCCGAGTACACTTTGCACGTGTTACACAACATCCGTGGTGCACCCTTCCACTATTGGGATATGTACATCAGCTCGTCCTACGCTGCCGAAGTACCTCTCGACCCCCTTATCGGTGCGCCACTCCAGCGGAATCTGTGCCTCCGTGTGGGACGGATCTCTAACAGCCATGTTAGGTGCAACGCACTCCGGGCGAACGGGAGGAGGATTTTGTCTGTGCGCTGCACAGACCCAGCGGCAATGAAAAGGGCGATGACGCTACTTCGGACGAACACTGTTGTTCATCCTCTCCGCGTGTGTGAGGGCGAAAACTCAGTAGAAAATGCCAACCGCGCTCGAGCCGTCGCCTTCCAGCTCCGGAAAGCAGTCAGCTCTTTCAACCGCGGAGCTACCTCACAAATCAGGTGGGACCAGTTGCAATTCCGGGAATCAGATGAAACGCTTTGCTTCATTGGTGACGAGGACACCAAAAACAAACTCCAGGCATTTTTGAACTCCTCAACTGATCTCGACAGTATTGCATGCTGCAGGGTGGTGGTTCGCAGCGGCCGACGGTTTACATCCAACTCTCGCGTGTGGCTGGATGACATGGTACAGCGGTGTCGCAAGCGCGGTCTACCCATTCGCATTATTCGCCAACTCAACACGGTGATCCTGATCGCACCTCGCTTTGCCGTAGATGCCATGTGCAGTGACAAAAAGGCCACACTCTCCTGGCAAGCCATCAACGGCGTGGCCGTTGCCCACGATGACGAACTGAAGAACAGCGGCACAGCGGAAGAGGCGCTCCTGGGGGTACCACGGAGGGCCCCGAGCGACAATGACGAATCTGGAGAAAATGACACCTGTCCTCTGTGCCTGAACCACCTGTCAGATGACCGTATTCACCTAAGCTGTGGCCACTGGTATTGCGTGGACTGTTTACAGAACATGTTCAATGGTGGTGCTGTTCCCCGCTTGCCCATTGTGTGCGTCTCGGAAGGGTGTGGGAAGCCGGTGTGCGCAGCGGAGCTCCCATTGTTCGCCCCCGTTGTCTCTGTGGCTGCGCTGGGATTCCGGGCGCGAGACGACTGCCTGAAAAAAGCCGCGGCTGGGCTGCAGAAGTGCAAGAACAACATATGCAACGGGGTATCGAAGATCGTTTCGGGCAGCAATCGCATTTGCACTGGGTGTGATCTCAAACACTGTGAGGAGTGTGAAAAAATGGGCCAACTGCGTCCGTGGCACGATGGGAGACCTCACTGCACACTTGCAGACGTGGATGCCCAGTTCATTGCGGATCGTCTGCCTTTGCTTCCGGAATGTCCGACTTGTCAAGGGAAGTTTTACGACTTTGACGCCTGCTTTGCCGTTACATGCACTCAGGGCCACAACTTTTGTGGTTTCTGCATGCAAGCCTGTGACACCAATAGAGCCGCGCATGCACACGTATCCAGCTGTGCTCGCAATCCAAATCCACTCAACTACTTTAGCAAAGATCAGACATTCTTTAAATGCCGCAGTGAAGACCTGGCAGTCGCAATGAAAGCTGCCGTGCGGGCTGTGCCTGGTTTTTCCGAATCACTGGTGAACACACTGTTTGACCTGGTGACACGCGAGCGAATGTCGGAGGAGTGGCCAACCGGGCCCATTAACGAAGCGAAAGAGGAACTGCTTCAAGAGTTGTCCTCACCTCCGCACCAAGGCAGTGCCCCAGTGCGACGCGCAGTGCCTGCCGCCGCCCCAAGCATGACGGTGACCGTCACGCCTGCCGACCGTACCTCCATCGCACGAGCAAAGGAGGCCCTCTCACAGCTGACTCCACGTCTACCGCGCCTGCCCACTACGAGCGATGACCGCACCCACGCGCTCCGGGCCGCTTGTCAGGTGTGCCATATTAATTGGGATCTCTTCCTTGCCTCGATGCGCGATGTGTCTGAGGGTGTCGCGGCGGTGAGGCTCTATGCCAGTGGTGAAAACGCGCGTACGATTGAGATCGCGTTGCTCGATGCCACAATGAGTGAGGATGTCGCAGCGTTCATTAGTGAGTTCTACGCGGTGGTGCTGGATCAACTTCGCAAGTTGTGCACCAAGAAGCCCCTTACGGCCTTTCGTTGTGTGCCGTGGACTCCCTCTTTGGACCGTGCACTGAAGCGTGGTGAAGCACTGTACTGGGCGTTTCCCGCTGTTTGCTCCACCCGTGCCGGCGACCTTTCCCACAGAGATTTGCTTCAAATTAAGTGCACAGCTTACGCGCTGATCGAAGATACCGATGGGGTGCAGCGTGTTGTTTTGCCAGCTGGGGCACGCTTATGTGTGACTCGCCCACGCACGGGCGGAATCAGGCTCTGCCAAGAGTCGGACGTCGGTCTCCAAGAAGACACGAAGTAATGTTGGAATTGTCTGGTATGGTTGGCCTTTGTCTCTTCTTCAAACTGCTCTGTGAGCGCGCCTTTGTGAGTGCTTCAGCAGCCGACCACAGCCTGTTGTTTATGCCGTTCGCGGCTTCGCTGTGCTCCCATTTATTCGCTACTACTTTTGGCGGCTGACCTTCTGGCGACTGAGCGGTCCTGCAAGGCCAGTTCACGTCAACCACGACAACGGCGGTTCTTCCGCCAGATTTGGCGTACACCCCCTCCTCCTAGTGCGTTCAACTGGGATGCGTGTCGGAGTGAGAACAAGTTGTCCTCCCGTCGTGGTTTGAGGTAAGCACACACACGCCTCGTTCACACGTTTCACAGCCTTCGCATGAGTGTGGGGCTGTGCGATTTCTTCTCCTTCTTTATTCCGTCGACGAGCCCACTTCCTCCGCCTCGCCCTCCCCCACCCTTCTCACGGCACCGAGATTCATCCACTTTCCCTCTCACCTTTCGCTATTTCATCTTTCCAAGTGCGCGCCCATGTCTGTTGTCTCTGTCCGGGAAGTGACGCCCGTCGACGTCGATGCATTGTGTGCGTTAGGCCGAGAGACGTTTGCCGAGACGTTTGCGCACTCAAACACCGAGGAAGATATGCGCGAGTACTTGGAGGATCACTTTTCGATAGTCAAAGTGCGGGAGGAAGTGGCGAACCGTAACTCCTTGTTCTACTTTGCGGTCATTGACAACACACCGGTCGGCTATCTCAAACTCAACGTCGGCGACGCGCAAACCGAGATAAAGACGGATGACTGCCTTGAAATTGAGCGTATCTACGTGCTGCAAGCCCACCAGCGTCAACGCGTCGGACAGACGTTATACGAAAAGGCCGTGGAGGTGGCAAAAACGCGCGGTGCGGAGTACATCTGGCTCGGCGTCTGGGAGAAGAACCTCAAGGCGATTGCCTTTTACCACCGCAACGGATTTGTCGATTTTGACAAGCACGAGTTTGTGCTCGGCAATGATCACCAGACGGATATCATGATGAAGCGCGTGCTGAAAGACGGACCTCGCGCGTGAGCGTTGGCCGGTGGGAGGGTTGGCTGGAACCAGACGCACAGCTTGCACGCACGACGTTTCCTCCCTATCTCTCTTTCACAGGCTTCTCGCACCGCGGGTCATCGAGATGTTTTCACCCATTTTGTTCTTTTCTTCACTTCCTTAGCAGAAGTGCGCTGCCCTGTAAAACGTGTGCGTTGATGCTGCTAACTGTGTGTGACTGCCCGTGTGAGAGGCAGGCTCTCCGTCACCGATATGGGGAGTGAGTAGCGCCGCCCATTTCCCCCTTTTATTGTCCTGACCCACCCACAGATTCTCCTCTTCTCACACACACACCTTCACCTCTTCGCGCAGCACGCACCGGAGAACTCCCCAAGACAGGCTTAACGTCAATGGCCGTTCGCCTCCTTCTTACGTACAACGCGACTCCGAGCCACGCACTCACTGTCACAGAGCCTTGGACTCGATGGCTTGTCGAAACGTCATTGCCCCGCGCACAAGGACACGTTGTCGGTGACGGCGTTGTGCTCTGCAAGACGACGAATGAAATCGGTGTCATCACAGGTATCACGATAGAGCAACGACGGCCGAATCTCACTGCAGCCCAGAACTACCTTGATGCCTGTGCGTGGTGGCTGAGTAGGGAGCCGCTCAGTGTGGCGCGGCTGCCCGTCAGGTTGATTGTACGTACCTCATACGGCTCGCTCGTGCGTGTCGACGGTCAGTGCGTTGCCTCACTCATTGTCCGGACTTCCATGTCGTCTCACCAATCGCCGGACGTTGACATGGCGGTGGTGTGTTCCTCTTACCCTCGCCTCAGAGAGCTGCACATCTCGTTCGCATCCGTATCGGACTGCGGTCCTCTGGCGAAACTATTCTCGCTGGAGGTCCTGAGTGCCAGCTTCTGCGATGGGCTGAACGACCTCCGCCCACTGCAAGAGTGCCCGCGTCTTCGGGAACTGGATGCGTCGGGAACCGCGGTCTCTGACCTAGAGCCCCTTCGCAACCTACTGTCGCTGGAAAAGCTGGATGTTAGCCAGTGCGAAGCGGTGACCAACTTGCGTCCCCTGGAAGCGTGCACGAACCTAAGAGCCTTGAATGTCAGCAAGACGCGTGTGTCAGATCTGGAGCCCCTTTCCGGGCTAGCGGGACTAGTGGTGCTGAAGATCAACGGGTGCGACGCCGTACATGACCTGCACCCCTTGCGACAATGCCGACGACTGAAGCAGGTCTTCGCCGATGGCACCGCTGTGGCTGACCTGGGTGCGCTGGCAGGCTGCGGCTCTCTGGAGGTGCTTCACGCAAGCGGCGGTCTTGCCTCGGCCGTTGCTGGTCTGAACATGTGCCGATCACTCACAGTGGTGCATCTGCGAGAGTGCCGGACGCTGCACGATCTGTCTGGCTTGGCGGGCCTCCGCGCGCTGGAGGAGATCGATGCCAGTGCCAGCGCCGTCCACACGCTGGCGGGCTTGAGCTCTTGCGACAACCTCAGGAAAGTGATTTTGTCCGAATGCACCTTCCACACGGACATCAGTGGTCTGGCGAACGCTCCTTCTCTTGTGGAGATCGACTTGAGCAAGAGTGACATTACCACACTAGCGGGCCTGCACATGTGCACAAGGCTCAAAAAAGTCCGTGTCGCGAGGTGCACGCATCTTCACGATCTGTCTCACCTCGCTGGTGCACCGTGCCTCGAAGAAATCGAAGCCAGCGGCACGCGCATCATGACAATGGCGGGTCTACACCAGTGCAAGAAACTCAAGAGGGTGAATCTCCGGAGCTGCTGGACGACCGTCGATGTCAGCGGCCTTGCTGGCTCCCCTTCACTGGAGGAGATCGACCTAAGCGACAGCATGGCATCAACATTGTCTGGACTGAGTACGTGCGCTACTCTCAAGAAAGTGAGTATTAGGGGCTGCCGTTGGATGGCGGACATTTCCGGGCTCGCCGGCGCGCCAGCTCTCGAGTGGATTGATGCGGAGGGTGGTTATGTGCAAACCACGTCTGGTCTGGGCACATGCCCCAACCTCCAGAAGGTCAGCTTCCAGAACTGCAAATCTCCCCTCGACCTTTCTGGCCTCGCGGGTGCGCCGGCTTTGCGGCAGGTGGTTGCCTTTGGAAGCGCCGTTGTGGGCGTGGAAGGCCTGAATAGGTGCGCCAGCCTCACAACGGTGCACCTTGAACGGTGCCGCTCGCTCGCGGATCTGTCTGGTTTAAGCGGTGCACCTTGCCTTGTGGTGATCAACGTGAGCAAAAGCACTGCGCAGACGCTGGCCAATCTCGGAAAGTGTGCCTCACTCAAGACGCTGATTGCCCAGGACTGCCAGCGTCTGACGGACCTGTCCGGCCTTGCCGGTGCGCCAGCTCTCGAGTGGATTGACGCCAGACGGAGTGCTGTTCGCACGATGGCTGGACTTGGTACGTGTCCGAACCTCAAGAAGGTCAACTTCCAGAATTGTACGTTTCCTCTCGACCTTTCCGGCCTCGCGGGTGCGCCGTCCTTGCGGGAGATTAGTACTTTCGGGACCACCGTCGTGAGCATCGAAGGCCTTGACACGTGTCGAAATCTGAGAGCTATACACGTCCACATATGCGCCAACCGTGTTGGGGGTGCTTTCACCTCCACAAAAGCGACCACCAATGGCGACCCCTTCACCACCGTTGCTCACTACGAGGCATCGCACAAGACGGCTGAGAAACGCCGCGTGCTGTTCGCATGTGTCGGGCCGTTGGTGGTGTGCGCTGCTGCGGCGTGTACGTACGCGTGGCTTGGCGTACAGACTGGGCTGTGATGAGGGTGCGTTAACAATACTGCTTCGATCGCATCTACCCAGCCTGCCCTCACAGTTTTGTGGTTGTGCGTCTCATCGTGCTGTCTCGAAGTCGGCGCCGTCGACGTGCACACTCCATCGTTGGTGCGGGTTTGTCTTGCTTTGTTGAGTTGGAAGTTGCCCTCTTCTAGCAGACGCGTTGTGATCATGTCACGGTATCTGTTTAGTCTTTGTCCCACTCAGGGTCGGTCGTCGTGGTGAAGCAGCCACACAGTTTCTTTGCCTTATTCATCTCATCTTTTTCTTCCGTCTCTTTTGTTTCCCGTTAGTGCGCACTTGTTGCTGTTCTGTGGCCTTTCCGAGTATCTCCTATGGGCTTTCCAACGAACCAAACCGGAACTTCATATTTTTTTTTCTCCCCACTATTCTTCCGAGAAGACAAAACAAAGCAGCACACTGGCGTCGTCCCGCCTTCCGGGTCCGCGCGCCTCGGTACCTCCGGTGGCGTGTGTGCGTGCTAGTTGTAGCGCGACAGGAAAGAGAAGAGTGGCACCTTTCGGCGCCGCACCCACGTTTCTCTTTCCCTTTTTTCGGTCGCTTTGCTCTTCGCTACCCCCCTACGCTGACGTGTGACCTCAACTCATTTTTTAAAATCATCATTCCGATGCCCTATTCGCACTGCCGTTGGCTTAGTTGCTTTCCGTGTTTCCTGTTTGATTTTGGTGCAAAGTGATGAACCAGCATCCTGGCTTTCCCCTCTCTTCTGTATCCTGAAGTGCGCACAAGCAGCACCTCTTTCACGGGCGGCGGCTCCGTGGGTGACTCTTTGGCGGCCTTCCCGAAAGCACAAACCACTCGTCAACTGATCTTCTGCGAACCGTCTCGGTTGCGCACGCGCGCTTTGCCACCGTGGCGACATCGGTGTGTCGCGTGTTGTTCTCCCTTCTTTGCGCCGGTGTTTGCTCCACACCCATCTCTCCGTCCTTCGCCCCTTGCACTCACCGGTAATCCTGCGAATGGTTCTGCACGCTTGTGGTGCTGATTGCTTTGACGTGGTGTTGGAAGTTCAGCACGGTGTGGAAAACAAGATGCAACAGAAGGCGAAAAACAGCGGCAAAACTCCGGTCGAACCGAAATGCGGTGCCAAACTGGAAATGCGGATGGGGGGCGGGGTGGGGGCGGTGTCGGGGCGTGCGGCGGTGGCGGGGCCGGGGGTGGGGGTGGGGGCTGGGGTCAGGGTCAGGGTCCGGGCTGGGCTCGGGGGTAGGGTCAGGGCTGGGCAGGCTGTGTCTCGTCGTCGTCCGCCGTGCGTCCGCTCTCTCTACGTCGACGTCCTGGGATGTGAGCTGACATCGAAGGGCCTGTGCTCCGTGCGCGGCCACACCTGCGCTCTTCGATGCCACCGTGCGACCTTGACTTGCACGTGGTGTCACTGGCTCCGCTGAGCCTGGTCGTGTCGACTGCCCTCACTGCCAGCGAGTGTGAGAGCTGACACTGTGACCGCTGCCTGCCGTGGTCATGCGCGTGTGGAGAAGGGTGAATGCGGAAGGAGGTAGCGGATAGGTGTGGTAAGGTGTGACGACTCTCGTGGC
>JASANP010001059.1:0-73971 GCA_030849625.1 Wallacemonas sp. TrypX
GCAGCCAGCGGGGGCATGCCCCATGGATGTGGCGTGTGCGGGCCGTGTGTTGGAAGAGGCGCTGCGTCTCGCGAGGGCAACGGCGCCGGACGACGCTCCCGTTGCCCGGGATGAGTCTGGCGAGGTGAGGCTGAAGGGCGGTCACCCACCGTGCCAGGCCGCGGCGACCTACGCCCAAAAAGAAGCGGCGGCGCGGAAGTGGCGTCGCACGAGTTCGGCGAGCGGTCCGGTTGGTGCCATGGCAGATATGTACACGAAGATATTATCAACGGTGTGTCACCGCCTTCCTGCGCGAGTCAAGGCGCCGGCGCGAGAGGCTGCTGCGTGTGCCTCTGCTGAGGCAGACGAGCGCGCATGGAGGCTCCTACTGTCTCAGCAGACAGCAGTGCGTGAAGCATGGACGGCGCTGGGTCGCAGTGCGTTGTCGGCAGGCCACGTCTCGTCGCAGGCCCCGTCCGGGAACGCCGTGGACGCGTTTGCGGCATCCGCGCAGACGCAGTTCGAGTTCCTCGCCGACGCGGACACCCTGTCGCTGTCGCCTTCACGCAGCGAGTGGTGGTCGGTGCTTGGGGCACCGCAAGCTGGTACGCTGGAACCCCTGGCGGACTGGCTGGTGCGGTTCGCGCGCGACGTCGATGGGCGCCTGCAGGCGACGCTCACTGCCAGTCTCAACGACAGCGGCAGCGGTGGCGGCACTCGCCTCGAAGACCGCGACGCACTGACAACAGTGCTGCGCAGTGTCCATGCAGTCGTCTCCCACGCCGACGCCTGCGTCGCGCAGAAACTAGTGCACGGCACGACAGGAATCGAAGGTGCAGCGGCGTTCGCAGCAATGGAGTGGGTTCGCTGGACAGACACCACCACAGCCTTTGTGTGGTGGGTGCTCAAAACGATTAGTTTGAGCCACTTTGTGCTGGACGTGCTCGAAGAGCATCAGTACACCTAGCCCCAGCCAAGGACGTTCTGAGAAGCTTGTGTGTGAGGGGGCGCTGCCCCTCCCCCTGTGAATCATTGTTTCGATCTACCTTTGCTCTCATTTTCCGTTCAACTAACTGGTTTTTGTGGACGCGCGCGTGGCGATCGAAGCTCACGCGGACGAGATGAGGATGGCTGACGCAGTGTGGCGCAAGCGGTGCCCCACAAGTCCGAGAGTACACGGAAGCTGCGTGTGCGTGTGTGTGTGTGTGTGTGTGTCTTCTGGCAGTGCGCCAACTCTTCTCGCCTCCACGTCACTACGCTCTGTTGTCGTTGTATTCCTTCCCCTCCCCAATTCGTCCTGCTCACTTCGCACCTCCTCCCCTCCGCGTCTTCACATCACCGCATCGTCTGCACGGTTCCCCTCCCACGCCTCATCCTGTGGTTGTTGTGAAGTTTGTGTCACAGGTGATTTCCAACGAGGACGGCGACTTCGTTGCCCGTACTTGTAGAAACGTAGGCACAGTGCGAGAGAAGTGTGTGCACCTACTGCTGCCTTCTGTGGTGGTGGTGGTCGATTTTGCGTGTTTGATTGATTCAACGTCAACGCGGCCGCGCATTTGAGATTGGTTCAGATTAGATCTCTTGGTTCTTCTTTTTTCTTCTTTTCTTTTCATGAGTCGTATTTACCCCTGTCCACGCCTCATCATATCATCGATAGCCTGTTGAAGATCTTACCATGTTTGCCGCACTTCGCGCCGTGCGTTCGCAGGCGTCTGCGCAGCCCGGCTCTCCGCGATGTGCTGATGGGGAGTCGTCTGCGGCGCACACCGACCCGCACGCGGGAAGTCCTTCCGCACTCACCGCCTCGCGGAGGCTGTCGCAGGCGCGGCGTGATGCCGTGGCCGCGACCGTACGGGGTCGTGCCACCCCACAGGCCGGTCCCACTACACCAACCAACCATATCCTGTCGGCTACCCTCCGTAGCCTTCAAAGCCTCGCGCGCACTTCGGTCAGCGCACCTGGCACGTCTCCGAACGACACGGTGGACCCTCTCTGCGCGTGGGTACAGCTCGCCGCGAGTGCCATCCTCATCGCTCGGCTGGACCACGTCGCGCAGCCGTCCCCTGCGTCGTCGTCTCGATCGGAAGAAGAGACGTGGCACGCGGGTGCGGACGTCGTAAGCGCAGGTCGCAAGCTGTGGTCTCGTCGCCTCGCGCGTCACCGGTGCTCGCTGCAGCAACTCGTCGGCGCCGTGCTCGCCTGCCCAGCTGAAGTAGCTGATCAATCGCCGTGCTTACTGCTCGTGACGGAGGCCAGGCGCTGCCTTGGTGCGGCCGTGGCACAATCTGTGCGTCTGGAGGAAGTCGATCAGCGTCGCCCGCCCCCGCTGCCACGTCGAGCTGGGCGTGACCGCGGCGGGGCATCGCCATCAAAGCCAGTGGCGGTGAAGCGTGGTCGCGATGAGGCTAGCGAGGTGGTACCGGACGTGAAGAGGCCCAAGGACGAGGTCGTGGAACCTGTCCAGCCAACCACCGCGGCAGGCACGGCAGGTACGAGGCAAGGCTTTGCGTTCGGCGTTCGTGTGGGAGTTGTCGCCGACGACACAGCCTCCCGCACACCGAACGTGCCAGATCAGACGAACGCACGGTCGGAGGCGTCTCGCAAGCTCTGCCAGACCCGCCTGACCGCGTTTACAGGTGGTGGCAGTCACGCCAGTGCTGGTCCTTCTGCGGCGGCTGTCGCCGTGCTGCGCGAGGTGCGTGGCGCGTCTACGCTGACCTCGACGAGCGCGGCACCGTACACATCGGCGACAGCGACAGCCCCACCTTTCCCAACGGCCGCACCCAGCTCAACCTCGCTCGCAGCGCCGCCACCGCCGCCATCGGCACCGTACTTTGGTGATCACGGATACGCATCACGTAAGGCACCGCCGTACACCGCTGGCGCCGGAGAGGCAAACAGCGGCGGCGGCGGCGCACCGGGTGGCTTCGTCACGGCGGTAGAGCAGCTGGCCAACGACATTCGCACCGGGCGAGCAAACCCCGCGAGCTCCTCCGTGCTGAGTCGACGGTCGCCCGCGCTCGGTCTGCGCCGTTCTGGCTTTCAGGTGCCCTTCCAGCAGCAGCAGCAGCAACAGCCACCGCCACCACCAGCCACGTCCACCGGGGACACCGCCGACACGTCCTTGTCGGTGAACAAGGTGTTAAAGGCTGTCGCGGCGCCAAAGCAGGCGAATGGACCCGCGGGTGACGACGAAGACGACGCCGGCAGCTACCCCGCCTCGCTGCTTTTGCCAGACGGATCGGTGCCTGATATCCTGCTGCCACTGGACCCCAAGCTTGTGACACAGGTGGCGATGGAAATTCTCGAGGACGGGTCGGGCTCCAAGAAGATTGGTTGGGATGATATTGCCGGTCTACAGCACGCCAAGAGCAGCGTCGAGGAGGCCATTGTGTGGCCACTGCGCCGGCCCGATCTCTTCGTCGGGCTGCGCGACCCGCCGCGGGGGCTGCTCTTGTTCGGTCCGCCGGGTACCGGCAAGACAATGATTGCGCGCGCTATTGCCAACCGCACCGAATGCACTTTCCTCAACATCTCCTCCTCGAGTCTCATGTCAAAGTGGGTGGGCGACGGCGAGAAGCTCGTGCGGTGCTTGTTCGCGGTCGCGACGGTGAAACAGCCGAGTGTCATCTTCATTGACGAGATCGACTCGCTGCTGTCGATGCGCGGGGAAGGCGAGATGGACGCGGTCCGTCGCGTCAAGACGGAGTTCTTGGTGCAGCTCGACGGCGTCGCCACCGACCGCGGTGACCGTGTGCTGCTGATCGGGGCGACGAACCGCCCGGATGAGCTAGACGAGGCCGCACGCCGTCGCATGGAAAAGCGTCTGTACATCCCACTGCCAGACCAGGCCGCGCGTCGGCAGCTCATTCAACGGCTGCTCTTTACGCTTGAGAAGAGCGTCAAGGCGGACGACGGTGTCACGGACCGCGTACAGGCGCGCAACCGCGATGGCGTGCCCGAAGGAGGCATACCGGAGACGGCCGAAGGCGCGGCAACCGGCGCTCCACACACACCCGCTGTGCACAAGGTGCACGCACTGACGGATGCTGATCTCGACCACCTCGCACGAGTGACGCACGGTTACTCCGGCGCGGACCTCAAGCAGTTGTGTCGGGAGGCCTCGATGGGGCCTCTGCGTGAGATGTCCATGGGACAGCTGAGCGAGGTCGCCGTTGGTGATCTTCGGCCGATTGACCGGCGAGACTTCCGCCACGCACTGAAGCGCCTGAAGCCCAGTGTCGGGCAAGGGGAAATTGCGCGGTACGAGACGTGGAACAAGCAGTACGGCTCATTCGCAGACAACAGCGACGACGACAATGACGACGACGACACCTCGGACAGTGACAGCAGCCCCACTCGATGATGTGTGTGTGTGTGTGTGTGTTCCGCACACATCTCCTCGCTTTGCTTACATATATACGTGTGTATCAGAGAAAAATGAGTCAGCGACAGAGAGACGTCGCAAGGGGACATTATGATACTTGGGGGCGTTGTCGTCTGTACACATGCGCGCGCACGTGATCTGCCCCTTTCTCCGCCCCACCGCACTCGCTTGACCCTCTGAGTTCAGGCTCCCGCGGTGTGCAACTGTCTGGGATCTCAGCCACGCGGCTTGGTCAATGATTCAGAGGACGCGACGGCCGCGAGCGCCTTCACTCACCCCATTCGCCTTCATCCCTTTTACTTCTCCTCTTTGATTTCGTGTTCTCTTATGGGTGTTTGTGCGTATACGCTTGCGGGTGTGTCTCGTCACTAACGTTTCTGTGTTCGTTTTCTGAAGTCACTTCTATACACACACACACACACACACGCCCAACTGTCATCCGCTGTCAGCAAGCACAACCACTCGGTTCGTCTCTCCCTTTTTTTATTTTTCTGAACTTTTTATTTATTCAAGTCACGTCAACAACTCAGAGGTACTGAAAGAGGTTGCCATGTCTGCTCGTTCCCTTAAGCTGTACACCAACGCTCTGTGCCCGTACTGCCAGCGCGTGACGGCCACGGCCATCGAGAAGGGCATCCGGCTGGAGACCCAAGATGTGCCCATCAGCCCTGAGGGCACGCCCCAGTGGTTCCGCGACCTAAACCCTGCCGGCACGGTTCCGTTCCTTGTGGTCGACGGCACCAAGCACGTGCGCGAGTCCATTCAGATCAGCAAGTACCTTGACCACTGCTCTGGACCGTCCACACTCTTCGGCGAGACGGCGTACCACCGCCACCGCGTCGAATACTTTGTTGGTGAGATTGCCGGCCTGGTGGATGCCATGTTCGCCGTCCTCGGTAACCCGTTCGAGGCCGAGAAGCGCGACCACCTTGGTGAGTACCTGCGGTACATGGAAGGCATTCTGCGTGAGTCGCAACTCGCGGACGGACCGTTCTTTCTCGGGGACAAGTTCACGTTCGCCGACGTGGCGTTGGTGCCGTTCCTTGACTGCCTGAAGCCGGCGCTCAGCTACCATGGCGGCTTCGACCTCTTCAAGGACACTCCCCTCCTGAAGAAGATGTGGCTCGCGACCATCGCACGCGACTCCTTCAAGCACACTCGCGTGAGCGCCGCCGACTGCGTCAAGGGCTACTCGCAGCTGCTGCCTGAGTCCGTGCCGACCAAGCAGGCCGCTGTGGAGGGCAAGTACCTCCTCTACGGCAATGCCCGTTGCCCGTTTGTCGACCGCGCGCGTCTGACGTGCCGCCTCAAGAAATTCACACCGCACTACATTGAAACGCCTCTTCACCCTGAGGTCTACTGGCTCAAGTACATCAACCCTGCGGAGACGGTGCCGGTGCTCATCACGCCTGCGGGTGAAATCATCAAGGAGAGCATGCTCATCGTGAACTACATCGATCACATCACAAGCCGCGGTGGTGTGGCAGAGACGGGTGCGCCGCCGCTGATTCCTCGCGATGACGCGGAAGCCGAGTACAAGAGCGACGTTGCCACCGACGCCGCAGTCAGCTTCCAGCGTGCCATGTTCGGTCTCGTCTTCACCACAGAGAAGGACGGAGACGCGGCAATCAAAGAGGCCATCGCCACCCTCTCCGCTGCCGGCAAGGAACTTGTCACTATTCTGGACGCACACCTGAACGGCGAAGGTCCGTTCTTTGGCGGCAAGAATTTGAACGTGGCCGATGTCGCGCTCATTTCGATGATGTACCGCTGGCACTGTTTCTCCACCACGCCACTGCTCGGCAAGAACTACGACTTCTTTGGGGAATTCCCGAAGCTGAAGTCGTACTTTGATGAAGCACTGAAGCATGAGGCGCTCAAGGACTTCTTCCGCCCCACCACACAAGAGTACGTCGACGACCTGATCAAGGCGCACTTCTGATGAGGCAGGTAGCAAGAGTCACGACGTGTGCTGTTCATCATTAACGCGCTGAGAAGATGAGAGGTGAGTCGATGGTCAGACGGCATCGCGAGGCTGAAAGGTTTCCGGACGTGCATCCCGTCTATCATTCTTGATTCTGTTTTTTTTTCCTTTTCTTTTCTGTGTTCTCGACTCCTCTGTTTACACAGTATCAGCTCATTACTTGCTCGTCCGTGCACGAGTGAAGCGGCGCGAGGTGAATGAAGACCAGAAGGGCCAAACGAGCAAACAAAAAAAAAAACGAAAAAACAAATTGGGGAGAAAGTGATCCCCTCAGCAATGGCATCAGGGAGCTGGCAGCAGCCCGCTCAATTTTTTTTTCTCTGACAAGTCGGCGCGTACGTCCTCGCCGGTAACGTGCGTCCACGACTCTCTTTTCTTTTCGGCTGACACTTCTCTATTTCGGTTCTCTTTTTTTTTCTTTTTTGGTTCTCATCACCAGCTGCGGAGCGACGTAGGTTCTCTTCCCCCCCCCCCCACTTCTCCGCGCGTTTAGCCTGCCTTTTGATGTGCGTCAGATCATCATCTGAACGGCAGCGTGTGTTTTTTTTTGTTTTATTGTTTTTCTTCTCTTTTTTGGTGGGTGGGTCCCCCCGGGCGTCAGGAGAGTTCTACTTGTCTTCTATTTTTCTCTTTTTTGTTTAGTTTTGTGATGTTTGTCTCTTCGTGACTCAAACAAGCGCAAGACGAGGAAAAGAAGCCAGTAAGTACAGATATCAATGAAAGAGAATGCCAAAATAATAATCAAAAAGAACAATGGCGATTGTACGCTTGCAACGTTCTTCACCACACGCTCGCTCCCTGCGCAGCTCATCAAGGTGAGAGGAAGCTGTTGTTGTTGTTGTTTTTTAGGTTACCTGGTCATCGTGCTTTCAAAGGCATCTTCACTGTATTACTACCGTGCCACCTTCACAAGTCTCCTTCTCTCCATTGCACACCGCTTGCGTGGTGTTCTCCTTGCTGTTGTTCTTTTTGGTGTCGTCCCTTTTTTTTTCCGTTGCGCCTTCTCCTATGTGGCGTCGCTGCTCCCGTCTCCACACGCCTCCACACTGCGCAGCATACTTGCTCACTCGCAACCAAACTCATACCAAACAACGCGCCTGCTTCACCACGTCAAGCGCCATGCCCACCCTCGCTGACTACAAGGCCCCCTACCCCGAGCCCACCGCAGACCAGAAGCGCTTCGTCATCTTCCTCGACGAGAAGGAGAACGAAGATGAGCTGTACAAGCTCGAGGTCATCCCTGGCCGCGTGGAGAGCGTCGACGGTGTGAACCGCCACTTCATGGGTGGCAAGATGGAAGAGAAGACCGTTGAGGGTTGGGGCTACGACTACCATGTCGTCACCCTCGGCCCCACGGCCGGCACGAGGATGATGCCTCTGGGACCGGAAGCGGAGAAGAAGCCGCGTTTCGTTGCCTCCTCGGCGCGCAAGATCATGCGCTACAACAGCAAGCTCCCGGTCGTTGTGTATGTGCCCAAGGACGCGACCGTGCGCTACCGCATCTGGACCGCCCAGGGCGGTGCCGACGGTGTCGCCGCTGAGGAGCAGTAGGGCCGTGCCTATGTTCACTCTTCGTTTCTTCTCTTTCTTCATTTCAACTGTGCCAAACAAAGAAAAAAAGAGGCGGCTGCTGGATTTCGACTGTGATCGGTGTCTCTTCACTCTCCATTTCGCTCTTCTTCTTTTTATACTCTCTGTCTCTCATCGCCGTTGTTTGAGAGGGCGAGCGGGATCAAGACGCGTGAGGGACACAAGTTCATGACCTTTTTTATCTTTTTTCCTTATTCTCTTCCTTTTCACTCTTCTCTGGTCCCCGTTGTCAGGGAGAGAAGGGAAAGCAGTTTGTTTCGTGATCGTCCCCCCACCCCACCCCCCCCCTCCTCCAACTCCTCTGGCGCGCTCTCACGCGACGACACTGACGCCGACGACGTGGCGTCTCAGCGCGAGTGCATGTGTGGCGTGTGCGAGGAGGACCTGCAGGGTCGGAAACATCACCGCTCACGTCATGTGATCATGTCGCCTGGAGGCCGCTTCTCTGTAGGCAGCCTTCTCTTCCTCTCCAGTGTGTCCGTTGAAGCACACATGCACACACACACTCGCCCACGTATCCTTCCGTCTCCTCTGCGTTGTCGCGGCACATCATGTGTTTTCTTCCTTTTTTTTCCGTTTCTGCACGCCTCCACACTGCGCAGCATACTTGCTCACTCGCAACCAAACTCATACCAAACAACGCGCCTGCTTCACCACGTCAAGCGCCATGCCCACCCTCGCTGACTACAAGGCCCCCTACCCCGAGCCCACCGCAGACCAGAAGCGCTTCGTCATCTTCCTCGACGAGAAGGAGAACGAAGATGAGCTGTACAAGCTCGAGGTCATCCCTGGCCGCGTGGAGAGCGTCGACGGCAACCGCCACTTCATGGGTGGCAAGATGGAAGAGAAGACCGTTGAGGGTTGGGGCTACGACTACCATGTCGTCACCCTCGGCCCCACGGCCAGTACGATGATGATGCTTTACGGCGACGAGGGTGAGAAGAAGCCGCGCTTCATTGCCTCCTCGGCGCGCAAGATCATGCGCTACAACAGCAAGCTCCCGGTCGTTGTGTATGTGCCCAAGAACGCAACCGTGCGCTACCGCATCTGGACCGCCCAAGGCGGTGTCGACGGTGTCGCCGCTGAGGAGCACTAAACTCATTCCTCGTGTTTTCTCTTTCTTTTAATCTTTTTTTTTTTATTTCGATTGTGCCAAACAAAGAAAAAAACAAAAGAGGCCACTGCTGGATTTCGACTGTGATCGGTGTCTCCTCACTCTCCTTTCCTTTTTTTTTTATGTTTCTCTCTTCACCGTTCGATGAGCGCCGTTTATCCTTTCTTCGTGTGCTCCAGGACTAGGTGTGTTTGCTCCCTTTCGTAGACAATTAGGGGAGGCCAAGGCACGCGCATCGGCGAACAACAAACCATCCTTTTGACACAGACAGTGATGAGGTAAGTGAAAGCAAGAGGTGCATGCTGCGTCGTTCAGTGTCAGGCACTACCTGGCCACTCGTCCTCCCTCTTCTCTCTGTGCTGTGCGTGAGTATGTACGTACTTCGACCCACGCTTCTTGAACGCTTTGTGTCTGCGTGTGTTCGTGTCGTTGTGATGACTTACCTTTTCCTTTTTTTCTCTTCTTCTCCCTTCTCACTCCTTGTCGCTGCGTGGCGTGCTCCGTGTGCCGCGCTGCGTCCAGACACTGAGCTGCACGTTCGCGGCAGTGCGACATGGCCGGAAAGGAAAGAAGAAGAAATGCACTTGGCGGGTTAACCGTTCTTGAATGAACACAAAAAGGAATGGAAAACAATAAAACGATCTGGCACCGATCTTTTCCGCTTTGACGCACCCACTCGTTGGTTTGCTCGGCATGGGAGAAGGCCACGCCGTCTTTGTTCTCGTCGTGATGGCGGTCACCTCAGTTTGGGCCTCCGCTTCGACGACACGCAGACGGTTCGTGATCCGACAGGGATGCGTCTGAAGTGGTGATTTGTGGATTGTTGTGTTGGCGCTCCTTCTGCACCACCGGGAGCCACTCCACCACTGTTTCGGCTTGCCATACACGTGGCCTGTACAATTTACCTGTCGTCATGGTGCGCCTGCTCCTTCCATCCCATTGCGTCTCTCTCTCACACACACACGTATTCCTCATCCATTGATATAGTTTTAAAAAAAAAAAGAATCTAAAGCTCTACGTGAACTCTGTGACTGTCAGTCTCTTTTCAGCAACACTTCAACTCTTTTCTTCTTGGTTGGTTTGTGCATCTCTCTCACCCGTCAGCCACCATGCCCACACTTGCCGACTACCGCGCCCCGTACCCGGAAGCGCCGGCCGGCCAGAAGCGCTGTGTCATCTACCTGCCTGAGCGCGACGAGTCGATGGAGCAGGGCCACTACAAGGTCCAGCTCATTCCTGGTCGCTACGAGGTTTGCGAGAGTCCGTCCAACTACGAAATCGAGGGCTACGTGCAGCAGGGCGTTGTGGACGGCTGGGGTTACGACTACTGGATCGTCTCCCTCGGCGATACGTGCGTGAAGGACATGCAGCCCAGCCACGCCGCCCGTGGTGACAACCACTTCGTCCCCATGAAGGATGCCCCTTTCATCGACTACAACAGCAAGCTGCCGGTGGTGGTGTACGTGCCGGAAGATGCGGACCTGCACTACAAGGTGTGGTGCGACGATGTGGCGCGCGCCCGTGACCCCAAGGCACGGTCCGCCGCCGCACCGCAGCGTGCCGCACCAGTGGAAGCTGCCCCTCAGCGTGCCAAGGACCGCTCCGTTGCGGCCGCACCGCCGCAGAAGGCCGCTCCTGCGGCGGACGCGTATGAGGAGCTCTCCCCCACAAAGGGGAAGGGCAAGAAGAGCAAGTCCAAGTCGCGCGACCTCGGTGCCCCAGTGGAGCCGCTGTCCAGTACGCAGGAATCGCCCTCCCGTGTTCGCAAGTCCTCCACCTCTCCTCGTCGCGCCTCCGCCGTGGAAGGCGCACCACGTAAGAACGTGGAGGCTCTCTCCAACGCGGAGATCTCCCCCTCCCGTGCCCGCGCCCGTGACGCCGCCGCTGCCGCCGCGCCTGAGTCCACCTCTCCTCGTCGCCTCTCCGCTGTNCCGCTGTGGAGGGCCGCCCTGGCCAGTACGAGGTGTCCCCCCGCCGCGGTTCTCAGCCGGCCGTGGAGCAGGCCCCGCGCGCGCTGGATGCCGGAGACATGGAAGCGGCGCGTGAGGTGGATCCTCTGAGCCAGGTGGAGGTATCACCGTCCCGCCGCCGGGCATCTAAGCCCGTGTCGCCGATGAAGTCCCCTCGCCTCTCTGTGCAATACGAAGAGGCCAAGGTGGAGTACCCGGTCGAGGACACCGTCAACGCGGTCAGCGACTCCCCACGCAGTGCGGCGAACCCCAAGTACCGCGACGAGCTGTAAGAATGCCCAGTTGCGAACGCGTTTGGTTCGAATCGCACCGATCTCAACTGGCAGTGGCGCTCTCTCGCTCCCTCGCTCTGCATCATGGGCACTGAGCCGCACAGGCGCCAGTGCGCGGGTGGAGGAGGTGGTTCCGGGCCGCACGCACTGACGGGCGTGCGGTGTGAATGTCGTGTGCGCCCCCCGCAACACCACAGTTGGTCGTCGACGTGTTCATTTCTCTTCCTCCTCACTACGGCCGCCATCACGGTGTGTCGTGCCAGCAGCAGCATCCGTCAGACAGCGGCGCGCCAGGCCAAAAACGGGGGAGGGAAGAGAAGGGCGTGAACGCGCAATGCGCCTCACACATGGGGCCACGCATCGCTTCAGCATTTCTTTTCGTTTTTTTTTCTTTTTTGTCCATTCATTCATTCTTCCTTCACGGATTGGGCCTCATTCGCACTTCCTTTAGACAATCCGTGCACTGATTTCGCTTTTTTTCTTCTCTGATTTTTCTGGTTTCCTTCTCCTTTTTTTCTTCTTTTTCTGTTCTCCCTTCTCACCGTAGATTGCTTCTTCTTTGCTGCCGACTGGTCGCATCTTGTGTGCACCCTTGTGTTCTCTGGCCCCTTCACAGCTCACCTGCGGCTGCGCCGTCCCCCGCATCACACCGCGCGCACATGTGCGAGTAGGGGTGTGTGTGTGGGTGTGTATCAGCTAATCATGCGGGTGAATGGCGCGCCTTCGTGGCTGTCCGACTCCTTTCTATCTCCTCTTCGCAGCCTTGAGCGCGGCGAATAGTGAGGGAGATCATGAAAAAGAACAAAGAAAAGCTGTTTTGACGTGCCTTCGTGACCGGCCCGACCATTTTTTTTCTTTCTCACGCTCTCTTGTTCGCAAATTCTGGTCAAGTTGCACTCGGCAGCAGCACCACCGTTAGGAAGAAAGGTTGATGCACAGAAGATGAGACACGTCGACCCTCGTTGGGTCTCTCAGTGCTTCTTGGCGTGTAACGTGTGTGTTTTGTTTTGTTTTTCGTACTTTTATCTCTTCGTTTTCTTGTTTTTTACTGTTTGTTGTTTGTTTTGGTCGACTCTCCATGCTCTTCCAAGTAAAAAAAAAAGAAAATTAGTTACATCGTGACAGAGTGCCGCACATGGAAGCAAAACAACAACAAAAAGGGAGCAGCATCCGCTCGTCTCAAAGACACCCTTGAGCACAGAGGGGACAAGAAAGAAAAAAAAAGTGAAGTTGACGGAAAGCTGAGCGCGCACACACACATGTACACCGCTGGGAACCCGAACAAGCTTAGAATGCGGAAGATAGGAAAGCATCCACTGCGATATTTGTGTGCGACTAGCCCCAGCGCCCACTCACCTGCGTTCCTATGTGCGTGTACGTGTGCGCACACGCATGTGCGTGTGTGTGTGCGTCTCTCTCCCTCTCTCTCTCTCTTTCTTCTGGCGCGCGTGTGTGTGTACTCGCCTCAATAGCTCATGTAGACCATTCCCCCCAAAGACTGTCAACAAGCAGTAAATACGACTCAGAATGCCCACAAGGGTGGTCGAGGCACACCGCGACGGTGTCTCGCACGTACGCACACACACACATCCTATCGCACCGTTGAGTGCACGTGGGTGTGGGTAGCTGCGATGAACAGTTGTCGCGGCAGGGGCTGAACGAAAATCGCGCACAGGCGACTCGTCTGAATCCCCTCGTCGGTGTTTTGTTTTCCTTCTTCTTCTCGTGGTGGAGCCGCAGACAGCCCCACACAGAGAAGAAGAACAAAGCGCACATGTGCAGCGGTGGATATTTGCGTTTTCCATCCACCTTGGGTCATCACTGGATCACCATGCCATCTTTGGTGCACTGACACACACATGCAGATAAGGCTAATTCTCTCTCTCTCACACACACACTTCTCTCTCTCTCGCTCGCTCTCTAAACATATACATTGCCTGTGTTTGTGTTGGTTGGTTGGTTTGTGTGCGCGCGTGGTGGGTCTTGGTGATAGGCGGTGCCACCACCCGGCCAACGTTCAGTGTTGTTGTTCCCGTTGACCGCACGCCGACTCGCCCCCGTTGTCTGGCTTTTTTTTTTGCGGCTGCTTGTTTCGCTGACGTTGTTTCGTTTTTGTTTTCTTTTTTCTCCTATCCCCTCAACTGACTTGTGCAATTGCTTCTTCGCGGTGCGCTTTACTTACTCATTCTTTTTTTTTTTCTCTCCTCCTTTTCTCTCGCTGATATACACTCGTTTCCTTGTGAACCCAGAGTGGCGGGGGGATGTCCGAAAGGCATGCCGAGTCATTAAGGCCTCGTATTCACACACGGCGCCGCGGGGCCTCTCCCTCGCCATTGGCGGCCGCCGCGGTCGTGAAGCGGCGGCCAGCCGCGTCCGTTAGCGCCGGCGCCAAGGCAGACACTGTCCCCGTCCCGGCAGGCCACCACCCACGCGCCACCGTCGGCGCGGGGCCTCTCGACGCGCCGCGCACATCACGCCCGCGCCAGTTGCCAGCGGAGAGTAGACGAGAGGCCCAGCTAACAGGCGTGTCCGCCATGTCAGCCCCGCGTCCTTTGCCAGCCAACCGCGCGGTGCCATGGTTGAGCGCCACGCAGGCGGTCGGGGCCGCGGCCGCGCAGTTCGCCTCGCCGACGTTGACGAGTCTCTCTGCCACGGCGCGTCGCTCAGGTGCGCAGGTGCACCTACCCGACGCTGTTGATCGTGCAACGGCTCTCAGCGCCAATAACGGGGAGGAAGAGTCGGCGGGAGGTCAGACGCGAGTGGACGCGCCACCACTGGTTTCGTCCACTGCCGCAGCAGCGGCCTGGGCGCAGCCACCGGTGGCACCGAGGGAAGCCAGTGTATTCTACCCACAGGGTCAGGCCGCACAGCCCCCGCTCCTGCTGCACTACGTACAGCTCGGTCACTGGCGCACGGTGGCGGCTGGACGTGACTACTTCAACCACCGTCGCCTCACCGATCGCGAAGTGACCGGGCACACCGTTCGCTGGCTGCACAACGCACGGCCGCGCGATCGTCTCGTGTTCCTCGTCGAGCCCGTGGAAGAGAGACCGACGCAAGAGCCAGCCTCAGATGTCGGCATGGAGACAGAGCTACTGGCGCGCGAAGAGACGCGGCGTGCCACGGCCGCCTTGAGCACGTGGGCACGTATTCAGCGGAAGCTCTTCGGTCCTGCGCCGGCCTTCGCCTACAATCGCGGAAAGCTCGCCAAGGAAGCGTCGTGGTGGTCGCAGCACGTGGAAAGTGGTCATGGCGCGACGACCCCAGCGGAGGACGTGGACGAGCAAGGCGGCGACAAGGGTTACGGCGCCACCGGCGGCTTCACACCTTTTGTCTCGCCCGTTGCGTCTCCTGTGGGGACCGGCTCGCAGGTCTTTGGTGCGCTCACCGCCACCTCTACGGCCTCATCGACCTCGCCCGTCCTGGCAGCCACGACAACGTGTGCCACGCCGTACATCGACCCGCTGAGGCTCCCATCAAGATCGGCGCTCTCGCGCACAGCGGTGCCGTACACGCCGCGAAGGTCAGCCGAGATTGGAAAGGCGTCGGGAGGTCTCTCCGCGACGGCGGCCGCCGCAGGCGTGCCCTTGTCGCAAGCGCGCAAGAACAAGGCGATCAGACGCATGCTCGTCGCTCAGCTGTTTGGCCGCGATGGCCCTGTTGCTGACGACGAGACGCGCTGCCACAGTGACTCGTTCGCGGCCTCAACACATGAGCCGCCATCGTCATCGCAGTCGTCCTCGCGGGCCTCAAGTATCATGTCGTCGCCGGTGGCCCGTCAAGGCCGGGCATCGCGGCTGGACAGCCAGCCAAGGTTTTCGGCGTCCGTGCCGGATCGTGTCCTCTTCTCGTCTCGGCCTACCTCCCCCGTCTGCGACGATGGTGCTCGCTCTCGCCAAGGTCCGTGTCCTGTGAGCCGTGTGGACCGCGCGCCGGTGAGCTCTCTCCACGCGCCGACGATGGAGAGCGACCAGAGACCGCGCGCACACTCGCAGCCGGCATCACAGAGTCACTCACGCAGCGAGACGTGCGAGGAGGCGACGTTGTCGGAGGCCGCTGCATCCGTCACCAGCCGAGGTAGTGCCGTGCTGACCTTTGCCAAACAGCACATTTCGCTGCTATCCAGTGGGTCCTTTGCACGGCGGACCGGGGCCACGTCCGCGCCACTGCCTGCCTCTGTATCGCCGTCGTCGCGACCAGCGCCACCCCGTGGTCCCCGCCGCGGTGTCGAGGTGATTGAAGTCGCGCATGCGGACATCACGGCCCTCGACTACGCCCCTCGGCTGCTGTCCAGCCGCTTCTCGATCGAAGCCAAAGAAGTCAACACGTACTTCTTCACCTCCACCGCGGCCGCGTGTGCCTACTACGGCTGCCCAGAGGCGGTCGAGCAGATTCAGGGGCAGCTGCGACAGGCGGTGTCTGCACACATCCCCGTCGCCACCGCGTCCGGCGAGATGGGTAGGGCTGTGCGCGCACGCCGCACAAGCGCGTACCCCGTGGCGACGACGACACCCTCAACCACCACCACAGCAGACCATGCCGCACCGCGTCCAGTGCTGCCATCGCTATCCCCGGTCGCTCAGAGTCTCGTACTGCCCGCCGCGACGACTCAGGAGTGGGCCCATGGACGAACGGACTCCGCGACGTCACTTATGCCATCCAGTGGCGAGGATGAATCGGTCGCAAGGAGGCCGGAGGTCGATACCGATGATGACGAGGAGCTTTTGAGCATTGCAGCCGCACTCAAGAAGGGCGTGCTGCCCCCCTCTCGCACACGCCGGGGTGACTGCCAAGCGGGTGCGCCGGCGTGTGCGAGTGGGTTAAGGCGAGAGCCCTCCGAGCCAGCACTGGGAGAGGCAGGGCAGCCGCTGTTGAGGCGCTCTCCAACGCTCCCGTCAGTTTCGCGAATGGTGCCGCCGCGCGACGACAACCCTCCCGAGGCGGATGCGGTGCGCGGCGTTCACACGCCCCTCCGCCCGACTCGCACCGGCAAGGGCAGCAGCGCATCTAGTCGGAGCCCCTCGATCGCGCCGGTGAAAGGCACGTGCCCACCTCCGAGCATGTACAGGTCCGCCACCAAGGTGTTCAACGAGCACAAGCCACGACCCGCAGTGGAGAGAGCGGAAGTAGAGCAGGCAGCTCGCTTGGCTGCGTTGGACGTATCCGTAGAAGTAGGTCTGCGCAGCCGACAGCATACGCCGCTGCCACCTGCTGAGCTTAACCGCGAAGCCGTGCGCGGCGGTGCCACGCCTGTGCCTACGTCTGCTGACCGCCTTTCGTCCGTCGCGCACGTTGACTGGCGCACGCTCGACGTGGATGCCGCGCCGCTGCCGTGCCTAGTCCCGAAGGAAGCCGTTCGCCGCGTGCGCATGTCCACGCACATGGATGTGGTCGTCTCGGTGTACACCGCGGACCCGCACTTCAACGCCGCGCTACGCGAGGTGTTGATGCCGGAGTCTGGCACCCACCCCTACACGGCCAGTCCGCAGGAGCAGCAGCGGTTGCTCTCCATGTACGAGGCAGGTATGCCCGCATGGACTGTTTTTATGGGCTCGGTGTCCCTCATCCGGTACCGCCGCGTCTACCGCGTAGTTTACATTGCCCTTACCAACCTCTGGCCGCTCGTGTCGCTCGGTGCAGGTGTGTACGACTTGTACCGGCACCTCGACACGATGAAGCGGTTCATGTCGCACACCATCGAGCCGCTCGTCCGGCGCATCGAAGCACACTTCTCACTGCGCGTTTCCGTCTGGGGTACGTACTTGTTCTCCGTGCTCTTCACGATATTTTCCAACCTGAGCGTGTTTCTCAGCCAGTTCTACGTTGTACAGATTCTCTCGCCGGTGGTGCGCCTCGCCGTGATGGCCGTGAAGCTGCCATGTGTCGCCCTGCTGGCGTCGGTGTGGTCTGCACTCTCCATCGTCGCCTCATTCATTGGGCTTATCTGGATGACCGCGAAGGTGCTCGTGCTTGGCCCGTTCCTGTTCGTCCTGCACTTGGCGGGCTGGTTTGGCGCGACGACGAGCAGCACGACAACAAGCGTGGTGCGCGGCACCTCGCTGACGATGCGGTGGTGGCGCGCCTGGCAGGAGTTCTGGCTCACCGTGGCCTCACCGATCAAGAATCTCGCCAAGGCGTGGTGGGACTCCATGCTGCACGTCGCTGTCTCAATCACGAGACGGGAGGCGACGCTGCGGCGCTGGTACACCGCCCGCATGACCCAGCTTCTCGGTGCGCTGGCCACGTTACTCGAGCACACACTCATCGCACTGGAAGGCACCGCTGACGTCATCACCACCAACACACGCATGTGGTCGGATGAACGCTGGCTACTCTCACGGCACCCGCCAGCGATGAGCCAGTGGGTGTACCTCGTCCTTGTCCTGGTGGTCTTCGCGTCTCTGGTGCGCACCCTGGTGAGCGAACATCACGCCTGGAAGGTGCAGTCGTCACGCGGGAGTCATCCGTCGGCACGTGCGCCATTAGACAGTGGACTGGTGGAGTTGACAAGGGAGGCTTCACCGTATGCCGTCGCCGTTCCCCCACCCCCTTTCCCTCTCCCGGTCGTCTTTGGGTGGGTGTGGTACCACACCCTTCGACTCGTCCGACTCTGTGTCGTTGCGTTGACGCGGCGCCATGGCCGGGCGTGTCCACCTGTGCTCTGTCAACGCGGGGGAGTGGCACAGTACCTTTTCTGCGCCGCTTCTCCGCCGTGCGATATCGCCGTGATGGCTGTCGCGACGCCATCCGTGTGTGGCGGCGAGGGGTGCGACGGGGATGTCCCGTGTTCTTCGGATGAAGTCTTCCAGTACCAGCTTCCCTTCGACCGATACCCGCCACTTGAGCGGACCGCTGAGGCCGCGTACATACGCGATGTACTCCGCCTGCGTGTGCCGGGTACGACACGTGTTGAGTACCGCATGCACCTCCACGACGATTGAGCACGTCGCGCTTTCCCACTCACCTGTTTGACAACAAGAAGGTCAACCACCCGACCCCTAAAACAAAAAAAAGAAAAATCGAGAACTGCCTGAAGGAGGGAAAGAGAAGGTTGATCCACACCTGTGGCGCTTTCCACGTTTGCTCCACTCACTTGCTCTCCACACACACGCGTGTGTGTGGATTCGTGTGTCCGCTTGATGTCCGCTACACTGGCCTCGCGGGCTGATACCAGGCCACGACGACGACCGCCGTCGCCGTCACGTCGCCTCTGCCACTCTCCTTTCCTCTCACTACTACCACCACTTCTTTCTCTCTCTCTCTCTCTCGACCTCCCACTCCTATTGTGCCATCCGTCAATTGACCGCTGTCGCGCAACATTGGCGTTGAATCGTAACGCGTTAGAATCACGATCCGGTGACAGACACAGTGTGTGTGTGTAGTCGCTCCTCGTCCTTTCTTCTCTTTCCACGCGTTACCGGCGTTGACTTGGCTTTGCCTGCTCATCAGGATCCTTTCGGTTTCCTCTTTCTCGGCTGCGCTTCTCTGTGTGTGCTTGTGAGCACCTTCACATCTTCCTTTTTTGTTGTTCTGAAGCGCACGATGGAATCGTTGGAGGCCACCCGCAACAAGCAGCGGCAATCCGTGCTGGACGTTGGTCAGCGTAACCGGCTGGAGTCTGTGCAGTCCGAGGTGCGTCGGAACAACGAGCTTCTCACGACACTTCGCCGCGAGAACAAGGAGCTCAAGGCCGCGTACCAGCAGACGCTCCGTGGCCAACATGGCGTCGACATGGACGAACACTACGAGAAGGAGGAGGCGCTGCTGCACAACAAGCTATGTGTTGTGAAGCGAAGCCTCAACGCGGTGAAGTCCAAGAACGCTGAGCTGGCCGCGGAGATCGAGAAGACGCAGGAGAGTACCCGCGTCGTGCAGCAGGAAGGCGATGGCACGATGGACGAAAGTTCCTCTGTCGCACAGAAAATCCGTGCGCTCGAGAATCGCCTGGACAAGTGTCTTGTCAAGCACAACGAGGTGAGTGCGATTCGGCGCACGTATGAGACGCTTCTGGAGCGCCTGCGGCTGGAGCAGGCGGGCTTTGATGCGCAGCTCAGCGCCACCGGCAAGGCGCTGCAAAGCACCGAGAAGGAGCTGGCGGAGCTGACCGACGTCAGCAGCGAGGCGCGCAAGAAGCGCGATGAGATGAAGGGCCGCCTCGCGCACCTTCGCGCGCAGCTCGTCGAGGAGCGCCGGCAGCAGCGCAAGGACATGGACGAGCGCCGCGGTTTCATTCAGGAGAAGCGCGACCACCTGGAGAGCCGCCAGCGCGAGCTACTGCAGAAGATGACCAGCCAGGAAGAGCGCCACCAGCGCCAGCTCATGAACGCCACCAGCACTGCCACGCGGAAGAAGGCATCGCGGAGCGTGACGTCGTCCACCATGCTGCCCGCGGAGGAAGTGGAGCGACTACACAAGCAGCGCGAGCTCTATCACAAGCTGCGCGACGCGACCGTTGCTATCAACGTCGCCGACATCATCCGTAAGGTTCAGGAGCGCCGCGATAACCACAGCCAGCTGGAGGAGAGCGCGCGGCAGCTTGATGCGACGGTGGTGCGCATGACCGAGGACAAGCACACCCTCCAGAGCACCTGGGAGGAACTGAACCAGCGTGCGGGTGGTGCGCTCGTGCGGCCGCGCGTGACGCGAGCCGCTCGTGACGCCGTCAAGGGCAAGCCGGACGGCACGACCGGTGCGGAGAGCGGCGACGACGACGGTGAAGACGGCGAGGACGCGTCTGTGGAACCCGCCGACTACCGGCTCCTCGGCGACCGCCGCCGCGAGCAGCGCCAGGTGCTCGACGAGTTCGAGGGCCACCTCCAAAGCCGCAAGGAAGAGCTTGAAGAGATGCACCGTCGGCAGGAGGTGCTCTCCCAGCTTCTGCTGGATGTCGAGTCGGGTGTGCGCCACCTAGCAGAGAAGCTCTCCGTGCAGCACGGCGGCAGCACCGGCCCTGTGCCACCGTTGGCGGTCGCGCACAGCACAAACACAAGCAGTGCGGCGACGGAGGCGATCAACGTCTCAAGCCTCGGCGACGCGTCTGGTCTTTCTGCGAACGACCGCCGCACGGTGCAGTCGCTCAAGGAGTCTAGCTCGACGACTGTGGACCTGCTGCGCAGCTGCGACGCCAAGCTGCAAATCATGTTGGACGAGGTCACGCCAGAGGAAATTGACGAGGCCGAGCGTGCGATGCGCGAGAGCAAGGTCATCATCCCGGAAGCCAACATCCGCATTCCTGAACTGCTGGGCAAGACCAACGCTGTTGGGGCAGACGATGGCAGCGGCGTGGCGACGCAGGGCGTTGGCGACTCTGGGGTGGCCTCGGGCAAGGCGGCAGGTGGCGGGTTTGCTCGACGGGCCGTCGATGACTTCCCTGAGAACGAGATTCGCGATCGCCTGGAGATGAAGATGATGTCCTCCGCGGCGGTCGAACGCGAGGAAAAGAAAGCGCGCAAGCAGCAACAACAGCAGCGCAAGGAGGACACGGTGTAACGTGCGCGTGATGTGACGTGACGCGCATGGCGGAGGAGGAGGAAAAAATGAGGAGAAAGAGACGGCACAGCCCAGGATCTGACGATAGGCAAGCGAGTGCGTGTTCGCGCCCGCTCCGCTTCTATCCTCTTTTAAACGACCTGTTATCCGTGGTAGTGCTCCTCTCTCACTCACTCACTCACTTCTTCTCTGTTGCGCTGTATGCAATCATATGTGTATGTGTGTGTTCAACGAGTTCTTCTTGTTCCCTCTTTGCGTTGTTTGTTGGCTCGCTTGGTCTTTTTTTTTTCACTCACCGCATCACTCGGCGAAATGTGTGCTGTTCGCACCGATGTACATGATCATGTAGATATCGAACAGGAAAGAAAGAAAAATGTGCGAAGAGCGCACACTGGCGCACTCTCAACCGGAAAGAGTGGAAAAAACAAATTCAGAGATAACCTCATGTTTTGCACAGAGACGTCTGCCTCACTGTTCTGTGGCGAGGACAGCGGTACTCGCCAGCTCACACGTCAAGAGAGTAGCGAGAAAAGGAAGAAAAAGATAAATGAAGAAAGGGTGGAAAGTGGATAATGTCACTCTTTTCTCTCTCTCTTTATGGTATTTGTTTTCCCTTTTTCCGTGTTGTTCCCCCCCCCCCCGTGGGCCTGTGCTTTCATGTGTGCCTCCGATGTGTTTGTTGCGGAGGGGACGCACCCAGTGATGTTCTCTCCTGCTCTTTCGCTCCTTCTTTCTCTCACACTCTCTCTCGCTCTTGGCTGGATTTTTCTCCGCCTTGGGAGAGCAGGGGCTGTTTCTTTTCTTTTCTTGTTGTTGTGCCTCTACCAGTGAGGCCAAAATAGCTCTGAAAAGAAACGAACAAGGTGCCACAGACATCGGGCAAAAAAGAAAACCGGCGGTCCCTGTATTGCTGTCGGCACTTTCACTACGGAGGAGAGGCATGACGCGCTTGCTCATTCCGTGTACCCTGAGTAGACGGTGGTAGCCACCGTTCGGGCCACTCCTCGCTTCTCATTTAGGCAGATGGGCGGAGGAAGAAAGTGGCAGCGGCCGTCAGTGATCTCGTGTGGCGGGGACTTGGAGGCGTGTTCGAGGTCGATAAATGGGCCGCACGTGAAGTCAGTTATCTTCTCCTCTGCTCAGCGCATCGTTCATGTCCCTAGCCCTGTCCTCTCACTTTCATGGGTCTCTCTCTTCTCTTCCCCCGCCACTCTCGTGTGATTTACTTCTTCTCTTCACTCGCATCACCGGTGTCCCGTCTTTTTTTTTGTGTGTGTGTTCGCAAAGTGCAGACGCTGTGGCGCACGTTTGACTTGTTTTTTGTTGCTAACACACTCACGTGTTATTTGGCCGTCAATGTCAGACTACGTCGTCCTCGGCGGTGAGGTGTGTGCTCTGGCAGAGCGGCTGGGCCACCCCGCTGCCCGGCTTGTGGCGTGTGTGCGTGCGGCGTGGTGTGTTATGTCGGCGTTCTCCGCGCTTCCTGTCTCCGCCGCAGGTCCATCCACGTCGGTCAGTAGCCAGATGAGCGCTGCCTCCGCGCCGCCGCCTCTGGGTGCGCTGCTGCGCTTCGTCTCGCCGACCTTCGTTGGGTTTGTGTCTGTGCTCGACATGTTGAGCACGCGCGCAGTTGTGAGCGACGATGATGATGACGACGAGGGGGCGGACGGTCGCACACAAGCGCGTGCGCCGTCGTGTAGCCGCTCGTGGCACCTCACTGAGTCACAGGCAAGGTGTCATCTTGACGATACGGCAGCGCTGGCGGTGTTGGTGACGGCACTGGTGCACCCGTACCAGATGGCCTCTCTGCCCGTGCGCGCACACACACGTCAGTCTCCATCCACCTCAACTAGTGTTCTGCTACAGACGGAGACCCTCGAAGTGCCTGCCGCCTTTTCCCTCTTCATTGCGGCGCTCGAATGCTGGGATGCGCGGGTGGCTGAGCTCGCCGCCTCTCGCTACGACCACTTCTATCGTTTCCTCCGCAGCCGTCTTGCATCGGCCGGCCAAGAGCGACCGCCGAAGGCCACTGGCCGCCCGCCCTCTCCGCAGCCGTCCACTTCAGTCGGTCGTGCACGTGCCGTGCGGCGGGGTCAGGGGGTGTACGACGCCCGCAGTTGGTCCAATGCGTCTGTCATGCGCATGTGTGACGTTCACCGTGAACGGCTGCAGACCGGGCACGCGCCGCCACGATCGACGCCAACCCTGGCCCTCACCAGTGAGGCCTCTTTCACAGAACGGAATGTGGTGGACGGCAAGGACAGGGACGCCCAACGGCAGCCGCCTGCGGATGGTGTGTGCACCGCCACCTCTCTCCGCGCACGTCGGCGGGTCACAGACGGTACCGTTCTCTACGTTGACGCTGAAGACGTGCTGTCTACCGCGGAGGGCTACTGGGCTCTGCTGCCGCCGTTGATGCAGACGAGCGAAGGCATCGAGGAGATTCATCGTCTCGAGCCATGTCTGGTGCCGCTGTTTCTGAGCGCGCTCGTGCGGCTGAACCCCACGCCGCCGTTCCCGCTGTCCGAGACGGGCAGGGACAGTGTCGTCCGAGACAACAAACAGCCCGAGCCGGCAGTGCAGACACCCACACCCGCCGCTCGTGCGGAGGCCACCCTGCGCACACTAGGGCAGTTGGTGTGTGCGCTGGCCGTACCGAACACGCCCGTGCCAGATACGGCTGAACTCTCTTACCTCAGCTCGGCATCTGCACCGCTCGGCATTTTCATTGTACGTCGGCTTCTGCTCCGACTGATCGCGCAGGCTGCCCCGGCGTTGGGGGCATGGCGGCGTGCACTGCACGAGAGTCTTGCCGCTGCGCTTCAGCGTGCAGCCGCAGTCCTGCGCGAGGAGGAGGTTCTGGACCAGCTCCGCGACGAGGACGAGGACGCCGTCAGTGCCTCCAGCTCATCGGGTGACGCCGCTGATCTTCTCGCGCCCCTTCGCGCACGGGCACAACAGGTGCACGTCTATGAACAGTTGAAGGTTCTCTGCTGCACGCAGCTCTGCTCCACGGCAACGTCCTCTCCAACCTCCTCGCCAACGCCGGCATCGGCGCCCGGGAGCGTCGGGCCTGTCAGGGCCATCGTCACTTCTGCGGCCCCCCTCGATGTCGCCGCCTGGCGCCGTCAGCGTGGCCACCCCGCATCCTCGGCCAATAGCGAGACCGACGGCGACACACAGTGGGTTCTCCAGTGTGCAGTTTCTTTGCTTCACGCGCAAGTGGTAGAGTGGTCGATGCCACTAAGCGCGTTTGGGTGGGTGGAGTCGGTGGTGGTGTGGGCTGCCACAGCCGCGTACGCACGCGCACAGCAGCCACTCAAAGACAGCTCGCGACTGCGTGCCGCGGAGCTAGAGGAGGCGAGTCGTCTGGTGGCGTCGTCGGCCTCGTGCGCAGAGACACCCATGATGGGCGTGGCGCACCCGTGCTCGCGTTCGCACACACTCACGAATGTCGCAGAGGCATTTCGCCGCCGCTCTCAGCGCTGTCAGCGTGCGTGGTCTCACGTGCTTACAACGGCTTGTTTCTCACTCGCCCCGATGTCGACACTCTGGACGCGGTTGGACGCCGCGGGCGTGCTTTTCCTATTCGCGCCGGCGCCCGTCACTACCACGACCTCCGCCGTCATCGCCGACACGGCAACAGTGCATGCAGGTCGTCCCGTCGTACGCGGTGAGTGCGTGCGACGCACACCCAGCTCCCCTATGAGTCGTGCCGCCGCCTCACCGGCTGTCACGAAGCAAGGTGGCCAGGACAGCAGCCCACGCCGCAGTGCATCGCCGGCTCCCTCATCAGCGGGGCGCTCGTCTTCCGTGTCGACGGATGTGTCGGCGACAAGGCGGTCCGCTCGAGTCGTCCTCACGGGCACGCCGCTGGCCTCACCCGCACGCGGTGAGATCATTCGCGGTACCCCAACACCAGCGACAACGGGCCACCACGTGGCCTCCTTCGTCGCTGCGCCCGCGCGCACGCACGCCTTGGGTGTGTGGTCCGTCGACCGCCTGCCGGAGCGGCTGCCCACCACCATCTCGCTCGCGTCGACTGTGTGGCTTACGAGCCTGACGTTGCTCGTGGTGTGTCCGCGCTTGTGTGACCCTGGTGCCCACCGCAGCACCGCCACCGCCGCTGCCAATGCCTACGTGGACTGGTTTTTCATGGCTCTCTTGGAGGGTCTGCGCCGCTCCACCAGCTTCGACGACGCCTCCCTAGTGGAGCGAGGACGCGCAGATGTCGGTGGTGTCACCGCAGCCGCAGCCACAGCCGCAGCCACCGGCAAGCAGCGCGACGCCTGGGAGCGGCGAGAGGCGCCGGCCGTGGTGACAAGCTGTTTGGTGGCCCTCGCCGCGTTGATTGAGGCAATGCCCAGCTCGGCGCTTCAAGGCAGTGTCACTGGGCCTGTCGGGGCCCCCACCACTGGTGGGGCGTCCCGCGCCGGTGCGCACCACAATCTGGCGAAGCTGCTCTCCACACTCTCCTCTATATACTTCACGGCGGAGACGCGCACAGCCAGCACGGACGCACGGCGAACGGCATCAAGGCACCGTCAACGCGCGAAAAGCCCCGCTCGGACACGTCTTGGTGCGGTGCCTTCCGGCGGCGGTGGTGGGGCTGATGAGAGCGGCGGTGCGCGTGGGCGGAGCGAGCGTGTGTCGCTCGAGGTGTTGTCGACAGTGCCGCAAGCGGATGTCCTCGCCTTCCTCGCTGCCGAGGCCGCTGGCCGCTGGTTGCAGTGCGCGTACGACCTGGCTTGCACCACCGTGCGCAGCGGTCGGGACGATGGTGCTGAATGCCGCGCGAACACGTCGCCAGCCACGCTCGCCGCGCTCATGCAGGTGCAATCCGCTGTGTGGCTGCTCTGCGAGGCGGCTATGCAGCAACCGGCCGGTATCCCCCTCTCCAGCGAGACCCAGGCAGCGCTCGCGGCGCTCGTGTCGTTCGTGAGTCGCCTGCAATGGGAATCCGCTCGTGCGTGGACGGCAAACGAGACTCGCGAGTCGCCATCTCCTCCTCCCTCTCACGTCTGCCATTGCCCACGGGCTGCTGCTATTCTACGCGACGTCTGGTGGCTGCTCGTCGCGCTTGTGGACGTGATTGTGCACAGCTACGCCGCAGGGTGTCCGTTGATTCTGTGTGATGAGCTTGCCAACGCCGCCTTGTCTAGTGCGCATACCTCCTCGGAGCTGCTGGCGCGCGTGCGGAGGGGTCTTGCCGAGCTGGAGCCGACGGACAACGTGAGTGGCGCCACAGGCTGGTCTCACCTCTTCACGAACCTCCACGACACCGCGCCGCAGCCGGTGTCCACCGCCTTGGTTGATGGTGCCCCGTCGTGTGTGCCTGTCTCACTGCCTCCTGTGGTGGCTGTCTTGGCGCTGGAGGTCGCGGGCGGCGCGCTCGTGTCACCTCCTCTTCCCGATGGTCAAGACAACGACAGGCCTTCAGCACCTTCTGCGGTGCGTCTTCTTGGTGCTCGCCACGAGCGCCGCGGCATCGCCGAGACATTGCTGGCCGTGCTTGGCCTCTTTCACCCAATCATGCGCTCTCGGGCAGTGGCACACGAGGCAACGGCGGGCAGCGGCGCGTCCGCGGGCCGGGCACCGTCATGGGAGCGCACAGTCGCCGCTGCTGCCACCTGCTCGCAGGCAGGCGTGGAGGCGGGCGTGGGGATCACCGCATCACCGGCCATGCCATGCAGTCCTGGTGGTGATGGCGGCGTCGGTGTGCTCATGCAGCGGCTGCCCATCGCCAATCCGTACCGGCGGAGCAGCGGAGGTCCGAGCGGTGACACGGTGGGCGTGTCTGTGCGCGCGGCGAGCACCCCAACAGGGCGTCTCGAAGGTTTCATTCCTGCTGGCCGCGCGGAGGTGAAGACGGGGCGTCGCGATCTATGGCCGCGCGAGTTGCCTCACACAGCCGCGCCGGTGGGCAATGACGCGGACAGCCCTGGCGCGGTGACACCGACGTGGATGCCTACTGCCTGCCAGCGGTGGTGGGCCCGCACAGCCCTGGCGGCGATGGCAGGCGCCTGGTGGGCAACGGAGGCGGACACGGTCGTGCATTAACGCAGGTGCTGGGGAAAGGGCGAGCTAACGGAGGAAGAAGAAGGACACCTCTGCCGAGCACACACACACACAGTAGTAGTAGTCGATTCTCGGCCGACAAGGACCGCAGACAAGGTGGCGAAAAGGGAGGGCTCGTCACTTACCGGGCACCACCACCACCACAGCCACCAAGTCTTTACCGACTTTTGCTTTCATGCACTAGTGCTTCCCCACCGGGTGGCGGCTCTGAGGTTGTCCTCGGTCGCAGCGGCTCGGCCTACTGGCAAGTAGCCTTTGAGGCTGTTGTTGTTACTGCTGTTGCCATTGTCTCGTCTCTTCTTTCTCCGCTCTTCTCTTCTTTCTGTTTTTTCTTCGTTTTCCAGCTCGATACCTCGGCTCCCCTCTCTTCTCGCACTGTGTGTGTAGAGTGTGCGCGACCGATCGCAGGAGTCCCGCGCGGTTGTGGCGACTGTATATATGTGTGTGTGTGTGTGACGCACGCGACCGACGAGTATGTACAATTGGGAGAGCGCCCGGCGAGGCGAAGGTGATGCCGCCCCACCACCACCACCAGCGGCACCGGCGTTCCCCATCACGGCAAGCGGTGGTGGTGGTGGTGTGGCCGAGGCCTACAAGAAGGAGAACGAATCGCTGAAGGACATGATAGCCGTCCTCACAAAGGAACACGGCTCGAACGGCATTCTCGAAGGCAAGTACCTGGCCCAGATCAAGAAGTGCAAAGCACTCACTGTGCAGCTTGAGAGCGAAAAATCTCACGCGCGGCAGCTCCAGAAGGACCTCGACAGCGCCCTCGCCAAGGTGAAGGCCAGTGAGGCGCACGCCACTCAGGCGGACACCCATACACGCAAGAGAGGGAAGTCAAGCCCACAATCCGCATGTGATCCACCGACAGACGGCCTCGAGGGCACAACAGCGGCTGATGGCGACAGCACTGCACCGTCGGCATCAACGGAGATCAAATCGCTGCGAGAGCGGCTGGACAGGTCGTTCCAGCAGGTGCGTGCGAAGGATATTGCGATGGAGGAGCTAAAGCGTGAGAATGCCCAGTTACGCTATCTCGTGCGACAAGAGGTGGGCGACCTCGACAATAAGGAGGTCGATGCGCTGCTGAGACGGGCAGTGTCCTCTGCCGACAACGCGGCCGGTTTGACGGCAGCGGGAGGCGGGGGATCGGGGGGTGCGTGGAAGGGCCGTGCTGAGCAGATCGCACTGCTGAAGGCCAAGGTGAAGTCGTTGGAGCGAGATCTTGCCACAACGCAGAGCGCGCTGCAGTACGCCGCAGCCGCGGCCGGTGCAGGCGCGCCGGACCACATCCGCGACGACGGCACGAGCAGTGCGGCGTTCTTGGGCACCAACAACGCTCTCGGCGAGGCCTCCTTTGACCAGAGTGACGCGGCAAGCTGGCTCAGCCTGGCACAACGCACGCGCGGCGGTGGTGTCGCCGGTGCGGGCGGCACCGCTGGAGCCGTCAGCGTTGCAGCGGCTGAGGGACGTATGGTGTCGTCCGGTGGCGTGAAGGACTACGATGAAGCCGAGCGGCAGCACTTGGCGGACATGTCCAACCAAAAGCTACTTCGCGTGCGCGAGTTGGAGCAGCAGCTCGAGGCAGCCTCGCATCAGCTAGAGGATGGCAAGCGGAAGCAAACCGCTCTTCAAGCCCGATACCAGACTCTTCAGCGGCAACAAGCACAGCTCCGTGCGCATGTGGAGACCATGCTCGACAAGAGTGCCACCGACGACGAGCTCATCGCTGCGTACAAGGAGGAAATAGGAGCCGCGCTGCAGGAAAAACGTGCTCTGGAGAGTGAGCTGATTCAGCTGCGTGAGGACGCATGGCAACAGGAGGGCGGTGGTACCACCGCCAAGGGCAGCGTGGGCGCGGGTGCGCCACGGCAGGCCGCGGTGAGCACGGAATCATCATCTGAGAAGGTCACCACCCCGCCCCGGCGTGGATCCGCTGATCAAGAAACCTCCGGCTCGCATGACGTCAACCAGCTTCGCCAGCTTCTTCGGCTCCACAAGGCTGAGGCGCAGGCGCTTCGCGAGGAGCTCGTGCAGGCCAAGGCAGCCGCTACCGCCAACACAGTCGTCTCGGCGTACACGGCGGACGCCCAGGCAACCTCCTCACCCCTGCTGCGGGCCCTGACCGCGTGGTGGGCACAGGCGATATCGTCGCCATCCGTGGTGGCGGCGCTGCGGCGCGCTCGCGCAGTCAGCGAGCCTGACGATGCGTCGTGCGCTGCCTCCGGAAGCGTCTCCGCGGAAGAGGGGCTGATGTCAGCCGTCATGGCAGTTTTGCTCGTCGCACACAAACACGTCTTGGCCGCCGAATCACGTCAAGCCGCACTTGTGGACACCCCAGCGACAGCACTGCTAGACGTTCTCGAGCACTATGAATCGTTGGTTCACAATCTTCACAACACGCTGACCACCCTGCGCAGTGCCCCGTCCGCCGCCGCTGCCTCCTTGACAACCGAGCGCCTTGACCGACTGATTGAGGTGCTCAAGGGTGTGCCCGGCGCGAACACCGCGGCCACCGCCGCACATACGAATCACGCGGTGACATCTGCCGAGCTCGCCAAGAAGGAGAACGCCCATCTCCGTGAGCGCACGCGTGTGCTGACGGAGCTGTTGGAGAAGGAGCGGCAAGCGCTGGTGGTGGCGCACAGGGAGGAGCTCAAGAGACTCATCGCAAAGCCAGAGGCCGCTGAGGAACGCCTCCACGCACAGACGGCTGCGCCGGGTGATCGCTCTGCGCACAGTGGCGACGCAGAGGCCGGCACTGGCGGTGCCGGTGAGTCTGAAGCAGAGGCGAAGTACGCGGCGTTGCAGCGTCAATACAATGACCTCCGCAAAGCCTTCAACCAGATGCAATCACAACTCATGAAAGACAGCGCCTGATAGGAGAACGCCTCCTTGTCATGTTTCTCCCTTTCTTTGTCACTCCTTGTGGCGTGCTTTCGTTCCTTGTTTACGACATGTACACGCGCGTGCACTTCTGTCTCCCCGCTCGCCGACAGCGACGTGATAGTCTCATCAACAAGGTTCGAAGCAGCCAGACAGCGAGAGTCGTCTCACCCACACACTCACTTTTGTTTTTTCGTTTCCTCCTGGGTTGACGCCACACCCGCCATCTGTGAGTACGCTATGCCCATCACTGGCCTTCTATAGGAAGAGATGAAGCGAAGACGGTGTCGTCCTCCGCGCTCATCTATTCTTTCCATCCTTGCCGCTGGTGCTCATCCCTCCACCTCATCGTAACGCTTTTACCCCCCCACACACACACACACACGTTTCTCTTTTTTTTTTTGTGCGCATCAGTCGACGGATCGGGAAGCAATGTTCTCCATCCGTGAACGGTTGTGTGCCATACTCACGACTACAGCATCGGCACTGCTCCTCGTCGCCGTTCTCACAGCCGCCACGACCATTGTGCGCACGGCTGTGCTGCAGCCTCAGCCCGTCGCGTTGAACTTCAATGTTCGCGCCTCTGCCGTGTATCACCTCGAGTTTCCAACATTGGTGACGGAAGACGCCGCGTCTGTCGCGAGGCGCATGTTGAGCAAGTCAGACAACCGCACAGAGGCACACGTGAACCTCTCAGCGTCGGCTGCGGGGGATGTCGCGGAAGGCCGTGTCTGGGACAGCCCCTACGCGACCAGCGGTGCACTCGACGCGAACATTCGGCTGCTCACCCCACAGGAGCTGGAGAAGGCTGACTTCGCGCGCTTCCGTTTGCCGGCCGGTGCGCACGCCGCTGTCCGCTCACTTGATCGCGTGTTGTTGTACGCCTCCGGCGTGCTTGACTTCTCGTCGCTCTGGGATTGGAACACCAAGGCTATCTATGTCGCCGTCGTGGCGTGTTACAGTACGCCGGCGACCGCGGCGCACCCTGCAATGCCCCTCAACGAGGTGACTTTCGTCGACGCGGTGATTCGGCCGGCGACGCTGCCCCGCGCGCTGCGCCATCTGCGGGGCAAGGGCCTGTCTGACATGTCCCCTGAGGAGGCCCGCGAGTATCTCGTCTTTGCCAACACACTTCGCAACCGGCGTCACGATCACGACTCTCTCTTCATTGACCACGTGAACAAAAAGCTGTACCTGAACAACTCCATCAAGTACGTCGTGGATGACTTCTACTCGTCGTCGTTGGCGGGTGAAGGCATCACGGTGGTAGTTCGCTATCAGGTGATGAGTTACTCGGGATGGGCTCCGCTCCGTCGAGACGTGTTGTATGGTGTGCAGCACGTCTTGATGAGCTCGGAAAGGCAGCTATGGACAGATTATGTCAAATCGCGCCAGGAAAATCTGCACCACGCCACACCTCGACAAGGCACTCACGCATAGGGGGAAAGTTGAAAAAAACAAAGTGCAACGTTCAGCAGAGTCGTCAGTGCCTTCCGGTGGAGGTCTTCGCCTCTCTGGCGGATGTGTTTGGGTGCCTCTGTGCGCACACGATACTGGTGCGTGGCCGTCCTGGTGCTGTGGTAGAACAGCAGATGAGGGAAGGCAAGCTCGGCGACGGCCAGACCCGGCGCTTCCATTACGCGGTTGTTGGCGTTATTCACGTGCACGTGTATGTGTCTACACATATATATGTCTCTGTGTATGTTCAAGTTATCTTTATTACTATTGGCATGCCGTCAGCGCACCGTCATGTCCCCGCTCGTGTCGACAAGCTTAGAAACCTGTGGGGGGCTGTCGTCACTGATGGCAGCTTGATGGACTCTCCCTAACACGTGCACGAGCAAGGCACAGGTGATGAGCGCCTCCTCTCCCCTCCACCTCTTTTCCCACTCGCCATCGCGACTGGCGCTTGTGTTCACTCACTTCTCATCTCTTCCCAACATTTGTGCATTCCCTTGCTGTTGATCTCTTTTCGGCCGCCTCAACTTGTGTTCGCGCATTCGCATTTGCTCCGGTGTGGCGTCCGGTCTTGACAATGGCACGACTGCCTTTTTCATACGCAAGCAACAGCTCGTCTCTGGCACTGACTGTTGTTGTCGGTTGCCCCACCCCATCCCCCGCCTTTCAACTCCCTTTCGTCAGGTGTGTGTTTGTCTGTGTGTTTCGAGGAAAGCGTCCGCCATGTCGAAGAAGAACCAATTTCAGTTCTCCGTGAACCCTGACCTTTGGGAACGGAGTCACAAGCCCGCCTCCACGATCGCGATGGGTATGAAAAGCTCGCAAGCCTCCACTCTCACGTGGCGGGGTCAGGTGCACCGTGAGCAGCGCTTAGCGCAGCAGTGGCGCGAACAGTACGACCCGGAGGGTAAGATGGAGGCCGTGGAGCTGAGTGCATTGCAGAACACACTCGTTCGCGACTCGCAGCGCCACGACGACTACATGGACGTCGAGAAGAACCCTGAGATTCACACGCTCCTCTTTCGTCGCACCCTCAAGCAAGCCAAGAAGGAGCAGGACACGACGAAGCGACGCGTGGAAGAGGCGCGGCAGGCGTACATGAGCCGCACCGGTGGCGATTTCTGCTACAGCTCGTACGCGGGCTCAACCAACGCGGGCGAGGCGCAGCCCTGGCAAGCCGCCACCAACGCCGAGAACCGCGAGGCCACGCAGCGAATTGAAGCACGTCAGGCTCAGGAAGACGCCGACCACGCGCGTGCCATGGAGCTGCTCAAGATCAAGAGCGTCCGGCTGCGTTATGACCAAGGTCAGGGTACGGCACCGCCGCCGCGCACGCAAACCTCGTCTGCCGGCGCAGACCATGTGAAGCAGACGAAGCAGGCGCGTGCGCGGGCAGAGGCAGCTCGTCTGGAGGCGATGAAGGACATTCCTATTCCTCTTCTCGGTGCCGAACAGCCACGTACGCTGGCGCAGCAGCACGAGGACTGGGCACGCACGGCACGTGCTGAGCAGCAGGAGCGGCAGGGTGGTCCCGGGGCGAGCCGCAAGGAGCCGAAGGACTCTGAGAAGTACCTCGAAGCACGGGCTGATCGATACCCACTCGCCTACCGCTTCCCCAATGGCCCGGTGACATCGACACACGTGGTGGGTTGGCGTGCGGCGCAGCAAGCTGCCGCCACCAACAACCGCACTCTTGATGCGTACGAGAAGGATGCCGCGCATCACAGTGAGACGCAACAGCGTCAGCTGAGTGGACCTGCTTACCGCCCCATGATCTATCGCAAGCCGGAAGATGACGATCATGCCGCTCTCTTCGGCTACGATCTCGCGCCTAAGTAAGGTGATCAACGAGGGCAAGCCCTGCAACGAAGAAAAGGGGAGGGAAGGAAAGCGCATCCTCTCTTCTTTCTGTCTCATGTAAACAAACAAACAAAGGAAAGATGAAAGGTAAAAAAATCGATCAGAATGTGCCGCGTTGTGTCTCTCTGTCGGCGCTAAGCGGTGTTCCTCGCTCTACTTTCTTCTCCCTTGCCCTCTCACTGGCTGGGAGACTCACCTTGTTTGCGTTCGCAAGGGCTCGGAATGGCGCGTTGCTGCTGTTAATGTTGTTGTTGAACGTTCTCCTTGCGGATGCCTGTCTCAGAGCCGCCGCCTGCTTGGTGTGGCTGTGCTTCCCTGTGGGAAGAGGACGTACGCACATGTACCATACTCGCATGAGAAAGTGAGAGAAAGAGAAAACTGTGTGCGTGTCTCTGTGCACGCGTGTGTGTGCGTATGATGTGCAGCTGCAGTCTCACGTCCCCTCGACGTCTGTTCTCTTTCTTTTTTTCCTTCCCGCGTTACTTGCTTGTAGAAGTCGCTCTTGCTGGTCACACACACACACACACTTCTCTCTCTTCTACACTTCACCACCACTGCGGTCGCGCGTATCCCAACGAGACTTAGGGGCGAAAAAGAAAAAACGGCGCAAAGGTTGTTGCGATACTCGAAGGCAGCAGCCCGACCGAATCGTCCACACCTACGTGTGTGTGTGCCTCGCGCACCTAGGCGTGCGGTATGTTGTCGGGGGAGGGCTTTGGGTGCGCTCGTGTGCCGCATTGCCTTCATCCACTGTCTAAAGCGGCGCGGACTTCGCACACGCGCGTCTCTCTGGACGTGGCTGTTTCTCTCTTGCACACATCACCGCTTCTCTTCTCTCTTCTTCCTTCTTATTTTTTCTTTGTCGCACTGTTTTCAGTATACCGGTAGCCGAAGGGGGGTACGTCAGGGATTTACTACGCAAAGGCAAGCATTCTCGTGCCGACGGCTGCCACGCACGCACACTTCCTTTGACTCTTCGCCAGAGAGTGGATCTGGTACGTGTGTGTGTGTGTGTGTGTGTGTGTGTGTGTAGCGAAAAGGGCTGATTGCACTCAGCCGACCTGTATCACTGTCGTTTGCTATTCCGTTAGAAATTGGTACACGGCCCCGCGAATCATTCGGTTTTTTTTTTCGTTCTATTCTTCTCCTTGCTTTGTCTTTGGCGCTTCCTCTATCTCTCTCTTTACATCGGCGTAGACACCCCGTGTTGTGGTGATGCAAGCCCCGGTGCCGCAGGCGACGCGCTCGCCGTCGCCGAGTACCGCCGAAACGCTACAGCACCTGCACAGCTACAACCGCGCGTGCTTTCACCAGCTCATGCGTCAACGGCTAGAAGCGCAGCAGCGCCCATCTCTATCGCAAACACCACGACAGGAAAGCGGCAGCGCTGTTCCGGACGACCCTCGCTACGATCCCTCTGCAGCCAGCCGCGCACCGCCTTCGGTGCTCGTGCGCGCACACAGCGCAACACCACGTGTCGCGGACACGGATGCCTCGCCGCAGCCGCGACGTCCCCCCGCAGGTACGATGCTCGCGGACAAGGCTGTGGCATCGGCCTCCCAGACACCGCAGAGCACATCAGGCCAGCAGTCGCGCGTGCGATCCACTTGCACCGCACGCCACCGTGGACGGGCGCGAAGCTTGCTCGACGGCGGAACCACACCGAGGACGCACGTCGATGCGCTCGAGGCATTCGGTCCTGAGCAGCTGTATGCCGCGGAAGATCAGCAGCCGCTGAGCGCCCGCTCTCAAAGCACGACCGTTGGCGTGCGGGCGTCATCCGCCTCGTCGTCCACCTCGTCGCGCGGCTCTGTTCTCGTTGAGGGTGTCATGGAGACAGAGGCTCGCCCTTCACGGCCCGGCCGTGTTGTCACCAGCGCGCACACAGACCCGCACGGGGTCGCGGATGGAGTCACGCTGCGGCGCCTTCTCGGCATAGATGACGGTCGTCACCCGACGACACGGGCACGTGGTCGTCCAAGGGCCAAGAACGGTGCTGTTGTGCGTTTCAAGGACACCCCGACAGCCCTTGCTGAGGCTGAGGTAGGAGTCCCTGTCGCAACGGAAGGTCCTCGAAACCTTGAGACTGATGTGAGGGCCGCTCAACAAGCCGCAGAGATGGACCGGCTACGTGCCGAGGTTCATGCGCAGAGAGCGGAACTAAGTCATCTGCGCGCTGCGCTCGTAGTGGCGAGCAATCACGTGTCGAAGAGCTTTTCTGCAACGCGCTCTGCCGCGCTCGAGAAGAAGTGTGCACAGGTGCTGGCTGTGGCGAGTGTCATTGGGTCTCGCACCGCGGGTGACGACCCTGCAGCCTTGTCATCATCGTCCACCGACGCTGTCGCTGCCGTGTTGCGCTGCCTTGACGAGACAGATCCACGAAGGTCGTCGGCCGCGTCATCGGCTGGCACGCTCGCGTTGGATCGTCTGCTCCGTGGCATCCCCGTTGTGCCTCTCAAGCCACCGAGCACGTCGTTGCGTGAGCGGCTAAGTGTTGTGCTACAGCGGCCGCTGTGCGGAGTCGTGATGGTGTGGCTGCCTCGCACTCTTATGTCTGACGCGCCGCCACGACGCGCGGTGCCGCGTGACGCACAGCAAACACTCCGTGCGACGGAGGACATGGCACGTCCGCCCACCACTCTCGGTGCCTTCACGCTGTCGGCCTCTGCCCCCACCCCGTCACCATCGCCCTGGGCTTTGGTGCTCGACCTTGCCTCGTCGAGCGTGGCGGAGACCTTTGAGTGGTGCCCCTGCTTCGTTGTGGCGGATGATCGGGCCATTACGTTGTTCCACAGCGCCGAAGACTACGCCGCTGGCGCCTACGCCCGTGCACTGCTCACCGTGCCCTACACCGCGCTCTCCAGTTTTTTGCCTGACTTGCGAACCGCGCTTCAGGCTGACTCGGTACACAGAGATGTCAAGCCACACGCTGACGTATCGCCGTCCTTGGCGCGCCACACAACGGACGCCACACCACGCACGCCCGGTCCAAGGGGAGCGCGCCGTGGTCTGCTAAGTCGCCTCCTCTCCCGAAGCCACCGCCGCAGTCGTGCAGAGGAGGACGCGAACGAGGACATCTGCCGAGCCGATGGCAGCAGTCGCGGCGACGACGCGCCAGCCAAGGAGAGCGCGCTGAGTCGCCACCTCACGTCGCTGCTGCGGACGGACAAGGTCCACCACTACTTCGGCTTCGTGCCATCCACCTCGGGGCAGGCCGCTGGGCCTGACCGCACGCAACTCCGCCTCCACAAGGATGCCAGCACTGAGGCGCCGCGACCGCAGGATGAGGTGGGCCTGTGGTCTCTGTCGCGCTCGCACTGGGCACAGCGGCCGCCGCTGCTGTTCCGCACCGCTTCGCAGCAGGTGTACGAAGGGTGGGTGCACGGCCTTGTGCAGCGTTTTCACTCACCGCTCTACCTCGACCTGTTCCCGCGATTCGTGGAGCACACCCTCGCTGCGGCCAGCTGTGGCACCCAAGCCGGGGGAGACGGGGAGGAGGTGGCTCGCGGAGCTGTACCGCAGAGTGAGAACAAAGCAGACGCCGCTGCTGGGCGTGCTCATCACGCGGTCGCGACGCAGACACACACAGGGGCGGTCGTCGCTGTGCGGGACTTGGTCGCGCACGTGACTGTAGACACGGCCGCGTTGCCAAGTACCCCCGCGGTTGCACCGCCCTCTGTCATCGACGCACAACCACCTCATTCATTGACCGATAGCGCCGTGCCTACGCCCATCACGTCCGCAAACCTTGTGCACGCCTCCGCCGAGCTGCGTAAACTGCTCGAGAAGAAAAACGAGCAGCTTGTCGCCACTGAGGCGGCCTTGCGCGCGTCGCAGCAGCGTGTGGAGGAGTTACTCGCGGATCAGCGGCAGCTGCAGGGCGAACTGTCGGCGGCACGTGCGGTGGACGCCGATCATGAGGTGGTTGATGGGAAGCTTCACGAAGAGCTCACGCGGCTGCGCACCGTTGCTGAGCGCACCACCGCCGAGCTCGCGCAGCTTCGCGCGCAACAGGGCACCACACAAAAAAACTCATCCACGTCGCCATCGGCGCTCTCCGCGCAGAAGGCAGTTGCCGAAGAGGAGGAAGATGTCATCACGGTGATGCGGGCGGAGCGTGAGACGTGGATTCGAGAGAAGGAAGAGCTCCTCCAGACGCAGCAACGCCTCGCGGCCGAGGTGTTGGCCCTGCGCAAAGGTTCCACAGAGGGCCTGCGTGCGTTGGCACGGCGCGCCGTCGGTGACATCGATCTCTTGCATGGTGAGATGATGAAGGAAACAAACAGTCTTATCAGGTCTGCCTCTGTATCACCCATCCAAGCCTCTTCACACCCACGGCTGCTGAAGCGTGGGGTCGTGCGTGCCCCACCTGGCCTGCCTCGACAGGAGACAGACATTCACTGGTCGGCGCTCGACTCGGGTGGAGGTAGGGCGGTGCGCGCCACCGCCGCTGAACCCGCGCTGCCGGCAGACGGCGACAGCTACTTCTCTGACCTTCAGTGCGGGGCGCCCGAGGTGGCATCGGCGCCGCCACCCAGCGCAATGCCGCACCCGTACGGCTCACCGGGCGACGTGCAGTCACCACGCCCCGCCGCCGTGCTAGCGCACAATGACGTGGATGAGTCGCTCATCTCCACGCCAGGCAGGCAGCTCTTCTCGACGCTCGTCGCTCCGGGTCTGTCCGCACCCCGGTCTTCGCACGACCCACCGCCACCGACGTCCACACCCGCGTCCCCGCCCGCCGCTGCCTTTGCACAGCTGCTGCTCAGTTTTGACCCGCGCCGGCGCGTCATGGACGGTGACCTCGCCCTCGATGGCGCCCTGACACGATTGCTGAGTAGTGGCCCCTCCAAGCACGCGCAGGGACGTCACTGGGAGGTGCTGCACCAGGAGACAGGGGTGGTGCTCACGCTGACGATGAGCATCGCCGTGGCGAAGGGTCGCGCTACCCACGCACGCGAACGTCAGCTGCGCTCACGGCGCGCCCCATCATCGGCCAGTCAGGGTGGTGCGCTGGTGTCGCCCGGCGTCGCGTCATCGCTTGAAGAGGCGGCTATCCGCGCGGTGCCGTGGACCTCTCCCCACCCATACAGTACTTCGTTCCAATCGATCATACAGCCCGTTGCCGCGTCGACACGCGCCGAGGTGTCGCGGAAGAAGCGCTGAGAGTTCGTGGGTGTGTGCAGTAGCTGGTGAAACGGAGGTCTCGAGACGCGTCTTGCGCGGGCTGGTTTTTTTTTATTATTATTTTTTCACCCTCGCTCTCTCGCCATGGTGTTGTTTGGTGACTGCTGAGGGGACTCCTTCTCTGGTGATCGCTCACCTGTCGACAACCATCATTTGCGTGATCCCAGGCAACGGGAGCGAACCAGCCTTCTCTTCTTCCTACCTCACCAACCTGCCGATACATACACACACAAATGACCAAGAGCAATGTGTTCGACTGGCTTGCAGTGCTGCCTGTCCCCGACAGTGCGCACGCGCACCACTCTTCAGGTGAGCACCGTCAGCAGCGCGTATCGTTTCCTCAGCGCACCGGTGGTCCTGTGTGTGTTTTCCACTGTCATGTTGGCGCCTCTTCACTTTCCCTCTTCTTGCCACCCTCTCTCTCTTCACTCTTTGGTTCTTGCGCACGCACGCCAAGCACGAACAGCTGAGTGCCAGGCGGTTCTGTACGATCGACTTGTGAACCTCCTGTCAACACACTCAAGCATTTGTCTGTGCACGCATATTCCCACAGTGAGGTTTGCTTTCGTTTCTTGGCTCTCTCTCTATCTCTCTCAAGTTCATCCCATCGTTTGTGTGCTCTCTTCTTTTATTCCTTTCTTTGTTTCTTCCGCATACACGAGCACATTGTTCCACACACTCCCGTCCGTATACACTTTCAGGGAGGGCTACGTCATCCGTGGCAGCTTTTTTTCTTCTTTCTTTCTCTCTCACTCACTCACTTCCCTTTCCATTGACAGCCGTGCTTGTCCGATTGTGTCATGCCACTTCTCAGTGTCGAGCAGTACATCCGCGACGATGGGAAGCTAGAGATTCGCGTGCGCAACTGCTCTGGCGCGCGTGCTGTCACGGCGGCGATCAATGAGTTCACGGCGAGCCAAAGTGAGTGGAACGGCGACTTGGTATTCCAAAGCGGTAGTCAAGATGACGAGCAGCCCTGTGCGATCATCTTCTCTCTTCGCTCCTCGCAGCCACACCACTTTTACTTCCGCGGTGGTGTGGCGGGGACGATGCAGTGCTGCGCGCGTACGCACCTCTCTCCGGGTCTCGTGACGCAGAGCAGTGAGGAGGCGCGTGCTGCAGTGGTCGCCCTGTCTGAACAGGAGTGGGGCGCGCGTGGATTTTCGAGCGTAGCACCACCCACGGTGTCGCACGTGACCCCGTCCAGCCATTCACGAGGACAAACCTTCGAGGATGCGAGCATGGGGCACTCTGCGAACAGTAGCATTGCCTTCACGCGGGATACAGCGTCCTCTGGCGGCTGGCAGGGACTACCCGCGGCGTCGGACCGCCCTTTGATTGTACGCGAGGAGATCCCCGACGGCGTGCTGCTTCCCGGCGAGCGTCGGACCTTTGTGCTTGACCTTGATGATCCCCAGGGCTTGCGAGAGTACTTCCAGGCGCGCGTGGCGGTGCGCGAGAAAGATACCCGCCTGCACCACCACCACCACCATTCGTATCAGCACCAGGATCGCGGCAACAAGTTGGGCTCGAGGCCCGTGCCTCCGAAACCGCAGACGCCGAAGCAGCGTCGGGCCACCGCCCTCCCGAAGCCGTCCCCAAACACGCCGCCCCGGCTACCGCAAGAACGCACGCCCGTTTCGGGTGCCGCAAATGTAGTGAGCGACGCGTGCTCCTCCAGTTTTGAGCCCACGCTCGTCCGCGCCACGACGGCCGCCTTCAACGCCGACTCGCCCACCTCCGTGGTGAAGGCAGACGCCAAGCCGGTTGTCCCTGTCCCTCAAAGGCCACAGCGACCGTTGGGCTCGCCCGGTCTGCTTGATAGCCGCGCACCGCCGGGTCGGTGGGCCCCGCACCCACACCCACACCGCTTTAGCACCGACGACGACGATGAGGAGGACGAGCTGACAACGTCCGCCGTGCCGTACTCGCGCATGACGATCCGCATGGACAGCGAGCCCGCAACTTCGCCTGCGCGTGACAGCCGCCCTGCCGCGCCGGGTCGGCGGCCCTCCGCACCGGCCATATCTGACGGCGACGACGAGGACGCGTCCTCACCGTCCCGGCACCGGATCGATGACAACGATCCCACGCTTTATCCAACGGAGCATCCACCACCGCCGACGGTGTCCTCGCGGCTGAATAATGTCCGTGCGAGCCCGGAAGCCGCGCGCGACGCCGGGCGGGATCCGTCAACCGACTGGGACGGCAGCCTGCGAGACAGCAGCGTCTCCTCGTTTTCGGCGCCGCGCGACAGCCATCCGCCCTCAACCCCCTCCGCGGCCGATCACACGACCCGCGAGTCGGCTGCACAGTCAGCCTTCTCCAGCGCCGCCGTGACGACCCCACCACCGATGCTGTACGTCTACTACAGCCGACTCGGCGACGAGAACAAGTGTGTGGAGCGTGCACGCAAATGGCTCAAGCGCGAATCGAAGAGCTACAAGGCCTGGCAAGACAACTTCATCAAGACCGCAGTCAAGTTGGAAAAGCGGCGCCAAGACGCGCAGCTGGGCACTCGGACGCCAGCAATGATGGGGAGCGCCGACAACCTCAGCAGTCTGCCGGGGGCCGGTCGCGTGAACAGTTCAAGTACGTTCGGTGGCGGTGGCGGCTCGGCGGACCACGCGCCCTGCACGCGTCTTCTGCCACCCGCCTTGGGTGATCCCGTGCGCTGGCGGCGCGAGACGCACGCACGTACTGAGCGGACTTCTGCGGACGCCTTTTCCAACACCGCGCTCGCACGCTGCCGGGCCGCGTACGGTCGCTACTATGGTCCTGTTATTCAGGAGGAAGTCGGCTCCGCACGGGTGGCGGAGGTCATTGTTGCGTACACCGTGCCCTACGCCGCGACGCACACCAACGCGGTCAGCAAGGAGGCTCAAAAGATGTTCCGTCCCACGCGTCTCGGTGACGGTGTCGTTGCGCAGCCACTGCGGTGGCAGCTGTTCGTGCCACCGCAGCCACACCGACGGCACCCCCTCATCACGCCCCGCGCAGGCACGACAGAGCCGCAGCTGACGAGCCCCAGCAGCACTCTCTGGCATGGCGACCACTCCCACAGCAGCTCGCAAAGCCAGCGGCTGCTCAGCTCCTGGCCGCCCCCGCAGGACGACTCGACGGACGGCCACACACCGAACGGGCGTGGCACGTACGCCTCGCCCGTCCTCGCGAGTGCTGGTATCGCCACCGTGCCGAGGCGCGACTCGCTGTCTCTGAGCGTCGGCGAGAGTGACCGGCGGGATAGTCCGCGCCAGGGACCGTTCTTCCCTGGCAGCGCCGTCGGTGCGGGGCGGGGCCTGGCTCTCCTGGACGATTCGGTGTCCGCCTCGGGGATGCTTGACCACGAGATGGATGGCATGAGAACCCCCGGGTCCGCGGCGCCAACCGGGCTCGTCGTCTCCGCTGATGGTCCGCTGGAGAGTCGTGTGACCTTCACCGAACCCACGCACAGCCGCGGCAACTCGTCTGCCTCCCCGCCGATGCACTTTGACGCGACGCACTCGTTCCTCCCGCCGGTTGGTCTCGCGCGGACGGAGACGCTCGACCCCACCGCCGCCGACGCGCTCGGGCACTCCCTGCACGCACCCGACCGCGACGACTCCGTCACCTCAGAGCAATCCACCCACTCCGACTTTGTCAGCGCACCCCTCATCGCTTTCAGCAACGCGCCACGCTCGGCGAAGGACAAGACGCTGTGGGGCTCCTTGATGTCCACTGGGAGTCGCAGTGCGGGGGTCATGTCTCCCCTCACCGCGGACGACCACGTCACGTCACCGCAGGGGTCGCTGCCACCACCACAGTGCTCCCCGCGCGGGCTGGCGGCGCGCCTGACGCCCGTCCCCAGCGCCACTGCCTCGAGCCGGGCGAGTCACTGCCCCAATGGCAGTCCGGTCACGTCACCAGTGGTCACCGCCATGGAATCCAGCCAGCGCTCCCAAGGCCCACCCGCGGCCGGAGAGAGCGGCATCGTGAACGCCTCCTTCTCCCGCATCAACACCTACCTTCAGTCGTACCTGGCGGCCCGAAACGGTGGTGGCAGCGGTGGCGGCGACGGCGACAAGCTTAGTGGCAGTGGGCACCCACAGTCGGCCACGTACCCAACGGAAGAGACGACGGAATTCTCGTTCACCTCACCGCCGCTCATGCCAGACAGCTCCGGTCTCATCTCGCCGCTAGAGGACAGCACGTTCGGCCTCTCCTCACAGCACGGGATGCGGCAGCTGACAACCGCGCCGCCGTCAAGTCTGCTCAAGCGTCCGTCACCCATGACGTCGCCGCTGACGGGGCCGTCTGCGCCTCGTCGTGGGCAAGCGTACCTCGAGGAGCGGGCCATGCGGGGCGGGGCGCTCGGCACGATAGCCCTGACGGTGAGCCTGCTGATGCAGCTGGCCGCTCTCTTCGCCCGCCGCCTGCACGACTTGCTGGGACCGATCGCTGGCCAGGTGGTGAATGTGCTAGCGGAGCAGATGCCGAGCCTCGTCTCCGGACTCTGGGATTTTCTGGTGGATGTGGTGTTGGCCGATGAAAACGTGGCGCTGATTCAGAAGTTCATGGTGCCAACGCTGGGTGTGATGGGGCTGTGGCTGGTGACGGCGATGGTGTGGTCATCGGGCAGCTCACTGATCGCGGAAAGTGACTTTGACGGGCCTCTTTGAATACCGTTTTTTTTCTTTGTTTTCCTTCGTTCTTTGTGAGCTTAGTTGGTTGGTTGTTGCTTCCCATACTTTTTCATTCTTCTGTTTTTTTTCTTTTCGCATCAAACTTGGCGGTGCACAACACACTGTGGCTGCCATCGTTGTTGTTTTGCTGTTTTTGGGAGGCAAGCGCCGGATTCATCGTTGCTGCTGCTGTTGTTGTTTCGAAAAGGAAAACAAAGTGGACGTCACGTACATCTCACTCTTGTTTGTTTATCTTACGTGGTGCTGGCACGCGGTGCTGGCTCGCAGTGCTGTGCAGCAGTGCAACCGCGTTTCGATGTGTTTGTACCGACGCCCACGTATGTGGCTCATCAGAAGGAAAAAAGCATAGAAACAAGTAAAGGAAAGGGAAGCAAAAAGGTCACTGCTCACAGCCAACAGCACACAATTGGCAATGCTGCGTTGCCTCGTATCTGGTCGGCACTGCGCAAAAGAGCGAAAAGCGCGTACCCCTGCTTGAGCGTGGCGCCGCCTCATCAAATGCTCTTCACTACCCTCTCCTGCGCTCTGTTCTCCTTCTTCACTCGTCTTCTCTGACCGCGTTTGCGTGCGATGCCCGCTCTTCACGGCACGACTCCGCGAGTCGATAATATCCTTTCAACGGAGAAGTGATCAACGCGTGTGTGGATCGTCTCGTCCTCTTCTTCTTGTTCTCTTCACCCGCTTACCGCCGTCGTGCGCGAACGATCACCACCTCTTGCCCATTATGGCCCTCGACGCCTGCCGCGCGCAGTACGCGCTGGACCTGCAGACGCAGTCCCACTGCTGCGTCCTGACAACCATCACGCCCGAACAAAAGGCCGCGAACCAGGCCGTCTTTGATCATCTGTGCCAACTGCAGAAGGACCTGGAGGCGAAGGGCCCCCTGCCGTACACACGCGACACCGCTGACCGCGTGAAGAAGCACAAGGACGCCATGAATGGTCTGACGTACCCCGAAAATCTCTACCTGTCCAGTCACCGGTGTGTCAAGCAAATTTTGCCGATTCCCGACATCCACAAGATCAGTGACTGTGACGTCATTTATCGCTTCCTCATTGCGCGTCGCTTCGACCAGAAGCTGGCTATTCAAGACCTGCTCTACTACATTGCCTTCCGCGAGAAGTACAACCTCGATCACATTGTCTGGGACCGCGAGGTGGAGTCAATGTACAACGGCTTGGACGGTGAGGAGCTTCTGCAGCAGACGATCGCCGCCATCGAGAAGAAGGGCAAGGATAGCTCAAGTATTAAAGTCACACGTCCTCTTCTGCAGCCCGGCTGGGGCTCGTGGAACTGCGGTGTCGACCTGACTGGGCACGTCATTTACTACCAAAAGCCCAACCCCAAGCTCCTTGCGGCTCTGGAGAAGCGTTGGACGTACACAGATGGCATGTATGACTGCCGTGACCCTGAGTTCTACTCCACCACCCTGCCGTACAGTGAGTTGCTCGTGCGTTTGTATCTTCGCATCATGGAGAAGGGGCGTCGCCTTAGCCGTCTCATGAACTACAAGGACCAGTACATCATCCGCAATGTCCTCAAGATCACCCACTCAGACTACCCTGAAGCGGACACGTTCAAGGAGACGGGTGGCGGTGTCACGTGCCTCATCGACGTCGGTGCCGTGAAGCTTTCCCACCTCACCTCGAGCAAGTGCAAGCGTGCTTTCGCGGTGTTCCGTGTGGTATCGACGATGGGTCAGAGCTTCTACCCGGAGAACATGCGTCGCATGATTGTTATCAACGGTGGTTTCATCTTTGGGCTCATCTTCAAGCTCGTCCGCCCCTGGCTCGATCCGCAGACACAGAAGAAAATCGTGCTGCTCTCGGAGACCAACACCCGCAGCATCGATGACTTTGCCTCCGCCGAGTCGGTCAAGACGCCCACGGGCACCAAAGAGACCGGCAGCGCAAGTGGAAGTGACGACGATGAGGACGCCGCGACGAAGGAAAAGCGATCCAAAGCCGATTTTGCGCTGCTCAACGCACTTTCGAAGTACGTTGACCCGGCGTTCATCCCCGCGTGGTATGGCGGCCGCCTGCCCATGATCCCCGCACCGATCTTCTATGGCGGAGGCGAACCCCCGAAGAATCTGCGCAGCAACAAGTACTACGAGGCCGCCGCCGAGCACATCAAGGCGATGGTGATCCCTGATCTGCTGCCAGATCCCTTCGTTTTGGAGCACTCTGAAGAGGGCACACCCGTGAGCGAGGCCGAGTGGAAGGCTTACTGCGACCAGTCTGCGGAGCTGTTCACCTCGACGCTTTCGAACGCCAGTGGCTCGGAGAGGAAGGCCTGATGTCCTGCGCCCTCCTCCTCCTTCGACCACACTGGCGAGCCGGCTTCGTCACCAATACGCACGCAGTGTGGCGGTCGAGGCAATGACACCCCACGTAGAAGTGCCGGGCACACACGTCTGAGCGCCTGTGTTCCTCGTCATCGGGTCAACCTTTCTTCACTTTTCCTTTCTTTCTCTCTCGGACGCCTTCTTTTTTTTTCATTCTTTGGGGTGATTCGTCCTACTTTTTGTTTCACGTTTGTTTGTCGTTGTCATCTTCCGCTTTCGGGCTTAGTAGGTCACCCCTCACCGACGCGGTTATCGTGTTTTCGTGGTCTTCTCCTGCATTATTCCCACTCCCGCTTGCGCTTCTGCTGCACCCCCTGTGGGTGCGTGTGTTGCACCGCTGTGGTGATGGTGTGAGCCTCCTCCGTCGCATAAGTCGCTCATGTCTCTGCTCTCGTTGTGACGTGCACGTCGCGGCGTTTATCGTTGTTTTGTTTTTTCCCCTGTGAACGTGTGTGTGTGTGTGTGTGTGTGTGGCATCGCGTGCAGAGAACCTGCTACACACATCTCTTCCTTTTCTGGGAGAAAAGAGCGACCTCTGATGACACACGGGTTGTGCGTATTCTGCGCAGTCGAGGTGTTTTCATCTTCTTCCCTTCTCTCTCCTGAGACATGATATTCGATGTCCACTTTTTTTTTTCACGTGTTTGTGTTTGTTCGTTTGTTTTTTGCGATCTAATGGCGCTTTGTGCTATCGCAGCCGCTGCCGACACCGCTGTCGTTGCCCTTCGCAAGAGGCCCCAACAGCGTCATGGACGCGGTGCCCTCCTCTTCACCGCATCGACAGTGTGCTGCAGCGCAAGACACGGGGAGGAAGGGGATGGAGACTTTGCTTCTCTACGGCGTACAAAGCGTTTTCTTGTTCTTCTCTCTATACAAATCGGCATTCGTCGTGAATCACGCTTGTGCGTGCAATATTCTCTCTCTCTCTCTCTGTGTCTGTCTGTGAGTGGGTCGATGGGTGTGTGCTGTCATCCACATCGGCTGTGTATGCCCGGGGAAGACTGTGTCAGCCTTGTTCGGCACGCACGCGCTTGACTCCACTGTCGTTGCCTCCACGAAGGGGGGAGTGAGCGCGTGTGATGAGCTGCTCCTCCTCTCCTCTCAACCGCCCCTCGACAATCACCCCTGCCCTCAGAAACTGCCGTCCGCCCGCCTTCTCTATCTCTGTCTATCTCGCACATACGCGTTGCACGCTTCGTTATTGCCACGTGGCTGCACAGAACCCACACACGCACACACAAAGGTACGCAGGGAGAACAAAGATAAGGAAAGGGAGCATGAGTGCAGCGGCCGCCTGTCCGGTACCAGAGGAGCCGCTCACGTATCCCATTCTCTTCTCCGGAGCCGAAACTCCCGATGCGAATGCCACGCTCGATGTGACGCTCTTCAACGCGCTTCGGTGGCTGAGGCCGCTGTACGAGCTGGCAGGCTGGCTTCCCAAGGTGCCGCACCGGCCGCAGAAGACCACAAAGGGCGCAGGCGGCGGCGACAACGAACCAGACGACAAGTCCACGCGCGCGGCACGTGAGGACGCGGATGTCGCCACAACTCTCGCGCTGATGCCTGACTTTGAGAAGTTCTTTGTTGAGCAGAGCCGCATTGTCCCGCAACACACGGATTTGTACTACTACATCGAGAGCTTCACGTTTCCGACCCCGAAGGGCCCCCGCACAATCACACGCAGTAAAGTGGAAGGTGACTATCGCGCGCAGCACACGCAGCCTGTTCACGCCGGCCAATCGGCGACGAGCGCGACGGTGACCAACTCCACTGCGTACTTCTCTCTGCTGCCCGGTCATAACCAGTTTCTGCTGTACTATGAGCCCAAGGAGAAGCTGGCCGCGTTCAACTACCTGCAGCTCGACCAGCTGCGGTTTGCGTGGGTCGCGATGAAGGAGTTAGTCGAAGAGAGCAAGGTGTTCCACCAGCACGATGGCTCGCTGACCGGGCTTGCAAAGCGTGACGTAAAGAACAATAATGCCGGCACACCGTACTCGCTCGATGCGAGCGGTGAGCCCGCCACGACGGTGTCCTCGACGTCCGCCGCCGCGGGTGGGGCGAGTGCCACTGACAAGAGCGGGGCGGGTGGAGCAGGGAAAACAGTCGGCAAAGGCGGCGGCAACGCCCGGCTGCATCAGGGCACCAGCGGCAACGTCATCACCGGTCCAAGCAAGGCCGCGGTGGAGAGCAAGCGCGAGATGCAGCAGAAGCGCTTCATGCGCCAGCAGCTCGAAGAGGAGTGCCAGAAGCGTTGGCCTTACACCCCAGTGAACAAGAGCTGCATCTTCACCGTGGAGGAAAAGGCGGAAGTAGACTTGCCCCCCGAGGCCCTTCAGCAGCTTGGGATCGGCCACAGCAACGCCACCAACCGCAACGGAAAGGTTCGTCGTGGGCCGAAGTACTTCCTCGGGCAGGTGGAGCTGCCGCAGGCCAACAAGAAGGGCGGCTCTGCACGGTTCAAAGCCCCTCGCTGGTGGAATAGCCGCCAAGACGCCGAGAACGCGGTGGCGGAGGTGGCACTCCTCGCACTCAGAAACATGAAGCTCTAAAATGAGGAGGCGCGTGCGCGTGCGACTCGACGACAAGCAAAAGAAGACGGTCATCCCGTCCCGCGCGGACAGTGGGAAGGGCGAAGGATGGAGGCGACGCTGCAGGCGTCTCGGTGGTGCCGCGGCGACGTCTGTGGTGTGGCCGCACGTCACTCGCTCTCTCTCTCCACCGGTGAGGCGACACAGCAATGGCTGATTTCGTGTTTTCTTTTTCTGGCGAGGATAAAAGCCAAACAGACGAGTGGCACATCGCTTCGGATTTCTATCGGGGCACACGTACACACCTAAAAGGAAAAGAAGAATGCATGCCGGAGTCGAATGGCCGATGGACAAGGGATTTTTTGGAGCGTCTTTCTCTCTCCCTCTCCGGTGCCCCTTTATGGCGCCCACACGTGACGCTGTATTTCGTCCCCCTTTATGTGTGTGGCTCGTCAGCGTACACACATCTGTCTTACTGTCAAGGTGTGTTTTCTCGCTGTATCTCCCTATGCGGCTTAACAACGCATCACCATCGTTTTCTCCGCCTACCTCCCCGCCTCCCCCTCTTCTGCTTCGCTGTCATGGTCACAATCGCGTGGCTTGTTGGCCGTACACGCATGTTTCTCGGGTTGGTACGTATCAGCACGTGTCTTTGCAAGTCATCGCCGCGAAAAAGAAAGTGGTGCTCCCCACGTGTTCGTCGTGCGTACAGCCTCCCTTCTGCTTTTTTTTGTTTCACCCACCTCCCCTTCCTCTTTGACAGCTTGTCGTTGGCCGTCACAGGTGAGCAAGTCGTTGTCGTCGATCTCCGTGTTTGTGTTTTTCTCCTTTTTGAACTCTCTCTCTCTCTCTCGGACGCACACAAGCACTCGCACGTCCCTCTCCACGCACTTTTTTTTCTTCTTTTGTGTTTAGTTTGTTTGTTTTTCTCTTCTTTCTTCCACAAATATCCCTCTTCTCTCTCTACGCGCGTTTCGCGAGTGCTCGTGCCTTGTTTTTCTTTTTCTTCCTTTTTGTCTATCTTACTTCGTCTATTTGGGGAAAGGGAAGAGGGCACAAGGATCAGGTGAAGAGATTTTTTTCCGTTGTATCGCCCCTCGTCGTTTGCAGTTTCCTTAACTCTGTTGTGCTTGAGTACTCTTTGTTTATTGTGTTCGTTTTTTGTGAGGTGTTCACAGCCGACGGTGTGTGTGTGTATTGCCTCACTGACCTTGCTCGAGCGCGTGGCATACGCACACCTGCAAACCCACCACTGTCATCTGCGAATGGACCGTTTCTACGACCTCACCGCTTTCAGCAGCAACGACCCGTATCTTCTCTTGAGTGAGACGCCTAGCCAGGAGAGTCCAACCGGTGAGGGGCATCAGTTGGATTCGTTCGGCTTAGGGTCTGAAGGTCTGGATGCGAGCGTGCCCCCACTCCGCCGCTCACAGAAGGTGGCCAGTGTCGATCACTCACCGAGCCACGCGCCGTTGCGCTCTGACGCGCAGAGCCCAGTCAGCGGCGCGGGGGCACACAAAGCTACCACCTCGCGACCGCCGCTGCGGACGTCGGGCCTGGCCTCCCCGTCAACAGCCGGCTGCGGTGCTGGCATCGTCACCTCGCGTCTCCCGCCGCCCTCGTCGGCGCACCACACCAACGGCAAGCACAGCCCAAACCCAGCGACATCACCGCTCTTCACGGCGTCCTCCGCTAAGCCACCTCCGGGCCGCGCGCCTGCGCCACACGCCCACACTGCCTCTCTCGAGAATGCCAACGCCCAGTCCATCGGTGGGGCGTCTCAGGGTATCACGCCTTCGCCCTTTCAACGGCCGCTGCCTCCCTCTGAGGCGGCCAGCGGCGCCAAGGCTTCCACGCGTTCAGGCCCCAATCAGGTCTCTCTGCCTCGGCTTAGTCAAGTGTCGGTGCGCACAAGTGCAAGCGTCGGTGACAACTCGGTCGTCGTGAGTCGCCTGTCGGCTGATCATTTCGTCAACGGCAGCACGAACGTGGCGACGCCGTCACCGCATGGTGTCTCTCTCACCCACACGGCAACTCCCGCGGATGGTGTGAGTGTGTCGGCCGCTGTACCTAAGCGTCCGTTCGCGGTCCCGCCACTGCACACGTCCGCGCTCACCGCACACCCCACTGATCTGCCCGTCCAGGAAGATTTGCAAGCGAGTCGCTCCACCTCGTTGGTGTCGCCCAAAGACCCCAGCTCGATTCCAACCTGGCTGGCACAGGTAAACACGCACATGAGCGTTCAGCGACTCCCTAGTGTGAGCACCGCACCGCCGACGGAGCTGGTGTCCTCCAACAGCAACGCGAGCGGCGACGCTGACTGGCTCAACCCGCGCACGCGCCCATCCACCACCACCACCACCACCGCGAAGCCATCGTTAGCGCGCTTTCATCCACACCCATCCTCTCACGGCGGCAGCGGCACGGCGGCGTCACCGCAGAACGTTGCCAGCCCACGCGGTGCACGGCACTCGTCCGCGCCGACCTCCTCAGAAGACCAGGGTTCGCAGCGGCGCCTCTCCTCTCGTCGTGCCTCGGGTGTAGAAACCCCGCACATGGGGCTCGCCGCGCTGCACAGCGATAGCGGCTCGAGCGCAGACCCTGCTGATACGACGGACACACACTCTTTCGACCGCGGCCTGAGGTCCGAAGTGTCTAACAGCACCTACGCCCCCTCGCTCCACGACGGCTTCGTCAGCATAGAGCACGCTCAACACCACCTGACGCCGACCTCGCAGCGCGGTGGTGGAAGCCAGCTGTGGTCCGGCGACAGCCGCGCGAGCGGGGCGAGTGTGGCGAACGGGCATCGACAGCGACCCGGTGGCCAACTTCCAGCAAGCGAAGTCTGGGGCGGCAGTGGGAATATTCACCGATCAACGAAGCGCACGCATCCGCCGAGTCCGCAAGCGGCAGCATCGATGCCTTCGCGACCTTCTGCGCCGACATCGTCCACCGATCAAAGCCGCTACGCGGACAGTGGTCCTGTGCGCGTGCCGCGTGAAAACAACTACTTCCGGCGACTGTCCAGAGAAGGTTCTGTCATACCCGGTCCGGCAGGGGCAGCGCGAGGCACAGGAGCGACGGGCGGGCGTGTTCAACCGCTCAGCTTGTGTCCTCCACGAGAGGGCGCCACCGCTGACGACCCAGGGAATGAAAATCTCACCGACGTCAGCTCGCACGCGAGTGGCGTGAGTTTGAATGCGGAGACTACATACATACGCTGAGGATGGTTCTCACACCCACACTCTCTCTGTATGTGAGTGTGGGTGTGAGCTTGTTTGTGAGTGTCATTTGGCATTTTCAAAGCAAGCAAGCGAACAAGAAAACATATCAATAAATCTATTCAGTCGCGTTCTGCTGTGCAGGACTATTTTGGCTACGCGCGCGGCTGCGTCATCAAATTCTCTTGTTGTTCTACTTCATTTTTTTCGTTCTGTTCTTCATTTTATGTGCCCTCTCTGTCTGTTTTTTGTTTGCTTTTGTTGCCACTGGTAAGTGGGTAGTGGCGTGTTCCCGCATCTTTTGTGGGCGAGACGTCTCTGTGGACAGTGATGAGCTCGTCGTCGCTGAGGTGTGCGATGTGCCCACATTATCCACTGGCCAGAAGGATGGCCAGCTGCACCGTCACGCACACACTGAAAAAAAAATGACACGAGCGCACTCTCTTTTCTTTTTGCCGACAATAGGCTTGTGCGCAGCGTTTTCACACCTCTCCTTGTTTGCGTCCGTGACGGTGACGCGCGCGTCAACAACGGTTCATTGGTCGTGATTATTCTCCAGTGAAGGCTTCCACGTTCCTTCTTTCTCTTGTGCTTTGTCGTTTTCTTTTGCTCTACTCATCGACTTCCCGGCAGCGCTGAGTCCTTTGTTTATTTGCTTACTTTTCTTCCAGATTCTGTTTCATCATCAAAAACGTTAGCGGGAGTATTCGCGTCTTCGCAGCTGTTGTTGCCCCTTTGGCTTGTTTGTTTGCCACACACACACACACACACACACACACACACGTCATGCTGCTTTGCATCTTGCGATAGCCCACGTGAATGTACACTGATGTGCACACCTCGCGTCTGTCAGCGAAACCATGGAGCACAGTGGGTGAGAAGGGCGTGTCGCGACGAGAACGATCAGAAGACGCCCCAGAGTAGTTGGTAACGTATGTTTGTGTGTGTGCGTGTGTGTGTACATACATTTCTTTAATGCCTCTGCTGCAGCTGCTGTGATCGTGAGCGCAGTGGGAACGAAGAGATGCCAAGAGTCGCCTGTGGTACAGAAGATGTTGGCAGCTCGTTGTGGCAGTTCCGTGTTTCTTCCGCGAGCGGCTCTCCTCATTATAAGGCTTTTTGGGGGGCCGACATCAATGTGTTTTCTTTTGTTTTCTTCTTTACAGCTGTGTTCAGCGGATGTCACTTCCTCTTCAACTTCTTCCTTTTCTTTATGTTTCTATGTCTTTTTTTTTTGTTTGTTCGCTGACCATCGTCGCAGCCTGTTTTTGTTTTGTTCGTTTGTTTCCCTCTTCTTCCTTTTTCTTCTTCTTCTTCCTCTTTGTCGTCGCCATGGTTCGTCGATGCGACAAAAGTGGTCGGTGGAAAGAATAAAATGCGAGTGCAGCACCAGTGAGGACGGTTAGTCATGCACAGCCATCACACGCAGACACCAGCGTGCAACGAAAAGAAGAAAAAGCCAAAGGTGCTTCAAAGTGAAGCAGCGATTCACACAACAGAAAATAATTGGAGTGAGTCATCGTCACCAAATGCCACAGATAACGGTGTGACGGATAGCTCCTCACACGCCTCTCACAAACGGCACAGTGGGAAAAGTTGCAGAGAGTCTTGTGCTCTTCGCATCTGATCACTGCTCCCCCCCCCCACTCTATCCCATCATCGCAGTGGCACTCACGTACCGTGGTGCGTCTCATCACGGTGTCTTCTTCTTCCGTGTGAAAGGCTAGTATGTTGCCGGTTGTCTGCATTTCTGTCGCTCAGACGACACCACCTCTCTCACGTACTCTCACTCTGACTCTCTTTCCTTCTCATCTCGCGCATGTGATGAACCACCTCTGTGCGTAACTTCCACTCTTTCACACTCCTAGTGACCACCCAGAGGCGAACGAAGGGCAGATTCCTCAAAGGTCGGCGCCTTATACTCACTCACACACGCGCTGGCATTATCTCGCTCACTCGCTCTCTCTCTCTCTCTGTGCGTCGAGGGGCGAGAAAGCTCAGCAGTTCTGTCTTCCTCGCGCGACTTGGACCATCATCCACTCCTCACCGCACGTCACACTGTTTTAGCGTTGTTGCCGTCATTGTTGCCTGCGTCTGGACAGCTCCTCTTATACACATATTGCTGTTCACCATACATACACGCACACGCACACGCACCACACTGTCCTCTGTTGTTTGCTTTTTTTTAAGCTTTTCTTCATTCGTTTTGTGCTCTGTGAAGAGCGACGGTCCTCCGTTTCGGAACACGGCTTCTCAGATATATCCAGAGGAGCAGCGTGGCTTTCGTTGTCTTGTTTTGGTCCGGTTGACGACATATTTCATCTTTTACTCGTGTGGCGATTTTTTTCTCTTTTTTATCGTTCATCTGCTTCACTCGCGACCCATCTCTCTCTCTCTCTCTCTTCTACGGCTAGCGCAGGATCAGGTTTCCCAACGACAGAAGCAGCTGTGTTTTTTCTTCCCTCCGTTGTGACCGGCTGCCTCAAGCCCAGAAAAAAAGAAAAAAAAGGCGCGGTGGAAGAGGAAGCAACGAGCCACCTGGGTGCTAAGACGCTTGCGCTCAGCCCTCCCGCGGATTCTTCTCTCTTGTCGTGGCTGCTGCCGTCTTTGTGAAGCCCATGTCTCAGACGGGTCCCGCGGCGGTAGTGCTGCCGGTGTCTCCCCCCGGGCCAGAGGCTGCCTCTGGCACACCAACCCAGCCTTACGGGCACAGTCTGAACCGCGACTACGACCCCGAAGTGGCGGCGGTGATCAGGAGCTACTCGCACGGTCAGCACTCTCCACGAACACCGTGTGCGCCGTGCACGTTGACGGGTGGTGCTGAGAGTGGCGCGTTCTTGACGGAGGTGGTGGGGTCAGAAGGCGCGGATGGCGCTGCCACTGGTTCTCCTCCCGGCGGAGACGGTGGCGGTGAAAGCAAAGATGTGGATCGCAGTGCTCCCTCGTTCGTCGATTCGTTGCACGCTGTGGGCGAGAGGCCCACCTCGTCACTCACCTCCCCCGTGGCGAGCTACTTGGGTGGTGAGACGGGCGCTGCTCGCCCACACACCTACGCTGCCGACGGCACACGGGTGAACCCTCGCACGCACTCGCACAGTGTCGCAGAAACGCAAGCGACAACGGGCATCGTGCACCGCACGCTCGATACGGAGAAAGTGAAGGCAATACTTGAGGAGAAGGAGAAGCGACGCCGCGATGCCGAAGCGGCGGCAGCGGCAGCGAAGGTCAGTCAAGCCCCTGTTCACGCAGTGAGCACAGATGACACGGCAGAGCCGGTGGCGCACACGCAATCCATGCACGCCTCCTCGACGTCGATGGCTAGTCCTGACGCACCGTGGTCGCGTCCCGCACCTCCACCACCGCCGCCGTCGCAGCTCCACAAGCCGTCGCAGCCGTTTACCTGCCACGAGGGTCCGCACCCCGCCACGTCCGTCGCGTCAGTGCGTGGTGACCCTTCCCGCAGCCACCCCAGTGAAGCGTACCTTTCACACACATCCGCCCCGTACGGCGCCGCCTCCTATTCGTTGCCGCCGCTTTACACGCATCCGGGATCGATGCAGGTACCGCCGTATGTGCCAATGGCGCAGGCATCACAGACGGCAGCGGCGGCCTTTGCTCCACCGATGATCCCCCTCGAGGCGAATCCCTACGATCACTATGTACGCTATATGTGGAACTGCGCCACGTACTATACGCAGTGTATGGCCTCCGCACAGGCATGTGTGCCTGCCCAGCCCAGCGTGTTCGCCGAATCTGCACACGGTGCCATGTTCGCGCCTAGCGTGCAGCCTGCGTACGTGCCAATGGCCGCGCAGGCGAACGGCAGTTGGCCATCCGCCTCGGCAGGCCTACTCGCCACCCCACCCTCTTGCGCCTACCAGTCCGGCGCGCACTCACTGGTCATGGCGGCGTCGCAGCCTCCTCCGTCCTCTGTGTCTCCATCAGGGCTGGTCTCCGTGCTGCCCGTAACACCGAGCGTGGACCCGGCCGCGGGTGCCAACCCCACTGCCACGAGCAACTACTCTTGCCACGGGAGCTTGGGGCAGAGCAACGAGGCAAGTGCGTTGGCCATGAACTACGTTGCCGCAACCTCTGTGAACTCCCTTCCGGACACCACCGCCGACCCTGCGCGGCCGCGCCACCGCCACCACTCTTCTCACGCCCAGACACCCGCACGCGAGCCTAAGCAGAAGCGGCAGGCGGCTCGAGAGGCGAAGACCAGCAGCACGGCAGGCCGCAGTGGCCCCACCTCAGCATCCGTCGCCGCACGCGAGCCATCACGTCACCGCGGCGACGAGAGCGGCAGCAGCACGATCATCCCGCCTGAGATGCGATACTCACAGAGAAACCCGTTCAGCACGTATGAACACAATAAAAAGTTGGCAGCCTCATCCACCGCCGCCGCCGTGTGAAATGTGTCGCGTGTGTGGCCTGAGGCCGGAGAGGGCTAGTCCAACAAGATTCGTGATCGCGTCTCACTCCTTCACGAGCCTCCTCTCACTTTCCTTTTTTTTCTTTTTGCTTTGAGGAGTGTATACTGCAGCTATACCTTTTCTCTCTCATGTACACTTCTCGTGCTTTGTTTTGTTTCTTCTTGGCCCGTGTCTCTAAGTTGCCTGGGTATTCCCTTTCTTCTTTCCCCCCCCCGCTCCTCTCCCTCCTCGATCTATGTGTTCTAGTGTCCTCAATGCTGATGGTGTTGTTCACACGACAACACGACGAAGGAAGCGGTGGCACAGTGGGGATGAGGAGGACCCGAAAGGAGGGGGGGGGGCAAAAATGTGGTTGAGACTCACACTTCGACTGTCTTTCCCACTCAGCACACCGTCACAGGGAAGGGTCTGACGGCGCCTCGCCGCCTCATATATAAGCCGATCCACCCGTGCAGTGTTGTTGCTACTGTGCTGTCGCGTGGAAAGAGGGAGAGTGTGCATGTGTTGTTTCGATGTCCACATCGGCGTCAGCACGGACGTGAGTATGCGAGGGTCGCCGTTGGTTGAGTCACGGAGTTTCTCTCAGACGCAGCACTTTTTGTTTTTTTTTCTTGTATGTCCGTGCGTCTTTAGCGTTGGGGTGTGGCATCTGACGCACACACACACACACACATGAGGTAAAGAAGGCCACAGCCCCAACGCGTGCTTCCATGAGTGTGCGGGGGAGCTCTTTTTCTTCCTTTTCACCTTTTCATTCGTGTACTTGCTCTCCTCTTATCGTGTCGGCGGTAGCACGTGAGGTGACGATCAAAGAAGATCACTTTAAGCGTGAGAGGTGAGCGAAAAGGAGAGAAAAAAAAAACAGAATCTCTCGCTGCGTACTCCGGCTACAGAGTCTCTCTCTCCGATCGTCTCTCATATTCAGACGCAATGCACTAAAAAGGGCCTTGGCTCGCACTCGCGTGTCGTCACGTGTGGCCACGCGCACCTCTTTTCTCGGATGTTGCCTTCCACACATTTCTATCTTCGTTGCTTGGTGTTGTCCCTTCGCACACACACATGCACAGTCATGTTACACGTTGGCGCCTCTCTCCCCTCCCCCTTTTTTGCTGTGTCCTTTTCATTCACCCTTCCCGCACCCCCACCCTTCCCTTCTCTGGGCATGGCTGTTCATATTCGTGCCTCTTCTTCACCAGTCATTCCACACATACTCAGCTTTGTTGGATCACACATTTTCTTCTTTCCGTTTCGTTTTGCCCTTTTGTTTGTCTTGCGTTCTTTTTTCTCCCGTTCCTGTTTTTTCTCTTTTTCTTTTCTTTTTTTTTGTGTTTTCGCGGTGGTTGTGTCGTCGCAGTCGTCATCCACGATTTCACACGTCATGTCTCAACACCGCTCCCCACATGCAGGCACCTTCTCGCCGCCCTTTCAGAAGCAGGCCTCGCAGTACTCCACATCGACAACATCACCACGGCTAGTATTTAGCTGGGATCCGTACTCAAAAGAGAGTGACTCGCGCCAGCAGTCCATGGTGGCGGAGAGCGACCAAGAAGATCACCTGCTGCTTCCTCCGGCGGAGTGCAGCAATCTGGGGAACAGTGCTGTCATCGGCTCCGGCAGTGTTGGTGGCCAGGACGGCGGCAACGGCAGTGATGTGGGTGATGATCAGCTCGACACTGCACCAGGTCCGGTGCTCACTTCCGAAACCGGCGTCTACGAGGACGATGACGCGCCGCTGACGGCGTTGCCAGCTGGGAGTGCACCAGGCACAAAGACGCAGCCGCCGTCCACGATGAATCGCGGCACAAGGCCCCCAGCCGTACAGGCTCAGGCCCCCGCGAACAAGCCTGTCGTGTCGCCGGCGGCGGCGGCCAAGCGAGCCGATGGGACCTCCAGCACCACCTCGCCTGCCCCGGCGCCTCTGGTGGCGCCTCTCACTCTGTCAGATGTGATGTTGGATGGCGCGGCGAGGTCTCCGTACATCTCGCCGCGGCTGCACCCGCAGCTGGGCTCTGGCTCCGCTGGCATCCCGACGCCGCGGCAGGACGGTACGCCCACGTCCAGTCGGCTCCAGAAGGTTGTCGAAGGTCGCCCCAACGACCCGCGCAAGTACTACCTCGATTACAGCCCCTCGGCATCACAGAATGGCAGCGCGGTGGGTGGAGTCGTTGGGGGACGCAACAGTCTCGGCGCGAGCGGTAGTGGCATAGCCCCCTTCATCTCGCCCCGCCCAGGCTCAGAGAGCCCGGCTCTGGCCAACAGCATGGGCAGCGCTTATCATAGCCGCTCCGCAAGTATGGTGCACGGCATGCCTGGTGTGATGCGTCATTCCCCTTACGGAACACCGAGTGCGCAGGCAGTGCACTCAGGCAGTGTCTCCCCACACCAGCATTCCTTCCACCTCCCCAGCACCATCACAACGCCGCCCGTCGATGCCCATCGTCCGGCCGAGGTGGATCATGCGACCGTGGAAGAGCTGCGCCGCGTGGAGGCGGCACCGTCGTCCTTCTTGGTGCTCATGGTGCCGCCGCCGCCGTCGTGCCGCGCGTTGACCCTGACGGTCGGTGAGGTGCGCCGCGTGTTCGACCTGTGTAGCCGCTGGATGAGCTTTGTCGAAGCCTTCCTGCGGGGCCGGTGCGAGGGTCCCGCCGTGACAACGGAGCCGGCGGCACGCAAGTTGGCGACCGTGCTGGAACGCGCTGCGCCAAGCACGGAAGTCCTTGCCACGGCCCGTCAGACGCTCCCGTCGCTGCCATCGCTGCGCACTCTGCAGCCTCGCTCCCCCGCCCCTCCGCAGACCAGTGCCTGGGCGGTGGTGCCGGACCCTCAGCTTGGTGCACCATCGGGGTACCCTGGCGCAGGCGTCTCGGCGGCGGAGGTCGAGGAAGACCAACGCGCCCTCGAGGCGTGGTACGCAGAGGCCGCAGCCTGGTGGAAGCAAGTGCACCCGGCCACCCGTTTCGATATCACCGAGTGGCCACGGAGCACACACGCGGCTATCGAGAGCCTGGCGCGGGGTCCTCGCGTCCAGGCTGGGCGACAGCGGGCGGGGAATCCCATGCCGCGCGGGGCCGGCGCATACGGAAGCGGCGGTGGCAGTCGGCAGGGTGGCTACAACAACGCCGGCGGCGGCGGCTACCCCGGTGGTGGTGGTCACTACGGCGGCACCTACCCCGGCAGTGGCGGCCACTACGGCGGTGGCGGCTACAACCAGCCACGCGCCTTTCCTCAACATGAAGGCCAGCCACAGCAGGGTTACTACGATCCGTTCACGCTCGGTGAGGCCACACCGGGCTTTGCCAACGCGTGGCCGATGATGGGTGGCGACGGAGGCTTCCAGCCCCGAGGTGGGCAGGGAGCAGGGTATGGCTGGGGCGGCGCACCGGCCACCGGCGGACCCACGCCGGATGCCGGCTTTAATGGTTACCATGGATATGGCAACATGGCGGGCGACGCGGGTGGACCAAATCCCGGGTCGGCCAATGGCGGCGGGGCACCCTATGGAGGGCAAGGAATGGATCCCTTCAACGGTGGCGGCGGCCACTTCGGCGGTGGGGGTTACATGCTGTAAAGGAAAGCAGAAGAAGGGAAGAAAGAGCCAACATGCGCACTCGCTGACCGAAGAGGGAAAGTGTGTGAATGTAGGGGGAGGGGAAGCGAGGTGGCGTTATGGCGTCGCTCGTGTGCTGTCGGCAGTGTTCCTTCTGCACAAACGTGATGAAAGTCCCGTCCCTTTCAAACAGACAGCTGATGAGGTGCCACACAGTTCTCCGCGTCTCCCTTTGCTTGTTTCCTTGTTCTCCGTATTCCTCGTGGTTGACACGTGCATATGCAGCTATCAGTTCTGTGGTTGTTTTTGTTGTTGTTGTTCTGTGTGCCTTTTATTCTCTTCAGTTTTCTTTCTTCGTCTCGTCGTCCTGTACCCTCTCTCGTTTGGTGTTTCGTTAAAGCACCGTTGACTTCATTCGCGTCATCGTTGTGTATACGTGTGTGTGCGTGGTTTCGTGGCTTCTTTTTTCCTTTTCGACCACTCTAGTTCTCCGTTTTTGGAGGAGGGGAGATTCGGTCTCTTTCGTGCATGCACGGAGTTGCTGTTGTTGTTGTTGTTGTGTTTGACTGGTCTTTTTTTTATATATATTCAAGGGTGCAGTGAGAGGCTTCCATTTACTAGCCCATGTTCTCTCCTATTACGCGTGCAGATCCATCCGTCTCCACACGTACACACACACACACACACGCACACACTAGGCGTTCATTCACGTGCGCGTGCGGCCACCTGGAACGGCGCGTATCATGTGGCTGCCGCCAGGCGCGCACTCGACTTTTCAGTTTGCGGTCTACTGTGCACTGCCTCACCCGTCTGTTAAGCTTTGTAAGTCTGTGGTGAGATGACTGGATAAGTCCTCTTTTTCTTTTTGCTGTGTTTTTTTTTCTGCCGTGATTGTTTTCTCCACGTACTACTGTCTCAGTCAGAACACAATCACCTGAATGTGCTGTGGAGGCGGCGAACAGCAGTCGGCGCCGCTGACTCAGTACCTTTATCGGCGTGCCGTTCGTAATGCACGCGGCTGTCGGGAGGGGGGTTGGTCGACTCACTCTGTTCCCTGCGACATCTCATGGGCTGCACACGCACACATGTGCTGTGCTCTTTGTGTGTATAGGCTCTTCACCGCGCGCACGCACTCCTTTGGGCTTAGTGTTGAACAGCAGGCGCGGGATAGCTCCTCTCAGCTGCCTCCCCGAGTGTGCTCAGCCACACCCACGCACTCATCATCAATGCTTCTTTATTTTCCCTCTTTCTCTCCCTCTCTCGCTCTGCGTGCTCCATCTTCTTCGGCGGCCATGTGTTCTTGTCCACCTGCGTTGTGGCCGACGACACTGTTTCCTTTCGTGGATCACGAGTAGTAGATCATTGTCATTAAACAAGCCTTCCTTTCCTTCTACAGAATTCTATCTGTATTTGCTTTTTTCCCCTCTGCTTCCATACTTATTTTTACTGTTACCTTTTTGTGTTTTCCACACACTCACACACGCGCAGCTTGCTCTCTGCAACAATCGTGTGATCGTCGAGTGCTGTGGTACTTGCGTTCATCTGGCGTCTCCCTTGAGTCACCCGAGCAAAAAAAAAAAAGATATCAACAGGAACGATTCCTCACAGAGCAAAGGTGCGTGAACTGTCGATAGTCGTTCAGCTTTGGTGTCCTTGTTTTCTTTTCCTATCTTCGTGGTGAGTTCAGTCTTTGGACACCTGCTTTGCACCTCTCTTTCAGTGGTGTAGTCGTCAAAGTGTAGGTGTGTGCGTGTGCACTGCGACTCTGGTAGCTTGTTTTCCATCGTCGTCGTATCTACACTCATCGCTTCTTGCCAACTGACACCGTTCCTCAGATACCTTGTTTGAATTGTGTGTCGCGGTCAATTGTCATTGCTTCCGTTTTCGCCAGTTCTCATCTTTTTTCTTTTATTCAGCTTCACTTCACTCTTTCTTCTTTTTGCTTTTTGGTTTCTCTGCATTTTCGTTCTGATTCCCTCTCTTTTTCCCTTCCTTTTGCCTTTGTTTCATAGCTCTCTTTGTTCCGCTGATTCTTCGCGTTTACGGTCGCTGCAAAAAAAAAAAGAAACGAAAAAAGAAAGTTGTCTTGTTGAAAAGGCGACCACAGACAAGGATTGTAGCGTGATCGGCGTGTGTGTGTGTGTGTCCTGCTTTTTCTTCTCCCACTCACCAACACAGAAGGTACACCAAGGTGAAGGGATTCTGCCATCGCGTTGCCGGCCAAAAGAAAAAAAAGAATAAAAAGATATAAAAAAAAGAATAAATCAAAAAGAAGGGGCACCGCGTGTCTTTTCCAGCCAATAACGTCCCTTTTTCGAGGTGCCAGCAAACACCCGTGCAACACACACTGTCATGTTTTCCTCTGCCAGTCAGGCCTCATCTGCCCAAGGTGTGGAGGAGACCTTGAAAGCGGGTACCCCTAAGATAGACCCGGTGCCAAGCTCGAACTTCTCCTTCACGCACCAAGGTATTTCTGGTGAGTGGAATGTGCACCTCGGCGACCAGGCGGACCCGAACGGTGTGGGGCTCAATCCAGAGGCCTTGCCCTATCGTCCACCAGGCACGGCGCTGCAGAGCAACAGCACCGGTAGCCCCGGAAAGGGCAGCTCCGTCACCCAGACGAGCTTCCCGTTCACGCACACTTCTGGTGGGTTCAGCGACTCCCGCTCCTTCACGCAGGACGCCGCGCGCAACGTCTCGTCAACCCTGTCGCCGATAGTCACCGGGGCGGGTGCACAGCCACCGTCCAACGCGTCCTTCCCTGTCGGCTCCATTCCCAGCTTCCCAAGCTTCGGCAGTCTTCAGGGTGCGACTTCCCCCATGCTCGACATGTCCCACACCGGCGGACGTGGACCTGCCACCACAGGTTCCTCGTACGGTGTTCCCATGTACGTTGGCGCGCAGCCGGGCATGCCGCCTGGCATGTTCTCGTCTCCTCCTCAAGGGCGTGGCGCGCCGGTGCCGATGATGCCCTCGTCGCCGGGGGGCGCCTGGCTTGGGCCGTCGCACGGCCAAGGGGGAAGTCCGCAGACGCGCCCTCACCACCCAGGCACGGCGGTGGTGGCGTCCATGAGCGGTGCACCGTCCACTCGTCTTTCCCCGACACTGGGGGCCCACACCGCGGCGCTGGCTGCAGACCTTCAGTCCGCCCTCACGCAGGTGCCGCTGCCGCTCGCCCTTGAAGACTGTGGCGCGACGGAAGAGGAGATGGGCGCGCTTCGTGTCATTATGCAGACCGGTTATCGTGTGGCAATGGTGCCGCCACCGCTCACGATTGAGACCCATCACGCAATCTGGCGTCGCAACCACGGCGAGGACGACGACGCGCTCGTGTCCGAAGCCACGGACCCCGCACGCGCACCGATCATTGAGGACGATGAGTCGTGCCCTACGTCACGGGGTACGACGAAAGCCAACTCGCGGGTTTCCCGTTGCGTGCACGAGGACAACCTTGTGGATATTAACGACGAGTTGCTGTCCTCTATGCAGACGGAGCCGTCTGCATCCGCCCTGCTCCGCACAGTACCGCCCGCTTCAGACGACCGCAAGGAGCGCTTGGAAGCGTATGTGGTGATTCTCAAGCGGTGGTACCACCACATCGTCGCACTGCTCGCCATTCAGACTAATCGGTCCTCAGCCGGCGAGCCGGCGCACCCGAGCTGTCCGACGCTTGAGAGCGCCATGGAGCGGCTTGCCATGGTGGAGGACGGACCCCGCACGACGCAGGAAACGGAGCTGCTTTACTCTGAATGGTCAGCCGACTGCGAAAACTGGTGGAAAGAACACTACGGCCCTTCACACAACGCGAACACCACGAGCAGCGGCAACTTCACGGGCGGCGGTCGCAGCAGGCGCGACAACGCGTCAGGCTCGCAGGCACAGCGCGGCTCGCTCGGGGCGTCTGAGACTGGAGACAGTCCAAGTCACAAGTCGAGCGGGGGCTCCGCTGCGGTGGCTGTGGGAGGCCCTGGCGACAGCGGAGAGGGCGTGGCGGCAAGCCCCATGGCCTCGTACGCCAACATGATGGCGATGATGATGTCTGCAGCGGCACAGCACCAGCAGCACCAGCACCCGTCGACGCCATCGTCAACGCGTCCTCCACCGCCATTACCACCACAGCAGCCGCAGCAACAGTCTCAGCCACTGCAACCGCACATGCATCTCCCTCCTCAGCAGCACCAGCAGAGAGGTCCGGGTATGATGCAAGCACCGCAGAGCTATCCCGTTCAGCAACAGCAGCAGCAGCCGCAGCTGATGAACTTCAACTTTGGCGCGCAGGGACTTCCGGATCTCGCAACGACCGCAATGCTTCAGCAGCAGGCAGCTGCGAGCAACGACCCACATACTGTAAACCAAATAAATGCCCTGTTGCTGCATCACCTGCTTCTCCAGCAACAGCAGCTGCTCCAACAACAACAGCAACAACAACAACAGCAACAGCAACAGCAACAGCAACAACAGCAGCAGCAGCAACAACAGCAACGGTTCACGTCCCCATCGGTATTTCCTGGTGCAGCGCCTGGCGCCGGAACGTATCCGTTCCCAGGCTTCACGGTGTCCCCGTCCGGCGCATCCCTTCATGACACGTTCGCGAAGCTGGACGCACGCCAAGGAGGTGATTCCAATGCGGACGGCGCCGTGGCCGTCGACTACGACCAGCTGACGATGGCCCTCACCGCCGATCTGCTCCAGAACTTGGAAAGCTAGGCCCAGATATCGTCGCACACATACACACACTTCACACAGAATAACAGGGCGTGGCAAATCCCACCGCCATCCTTTGTGGTGTTCTCTCACGGCAACGGAGGCTCGGAGAGACGTGGGGATGGCGAACTGGTCCTGTCCCCCTCCCCTCCTCCCTCAGTCCCACCTGATGTTTTTTTGCGAATGTTATCGACCTCATTCTCCTCAAGGTGGGACGGTGTCAATCAGCAAGCCGTGAATAAAAGCGCGGATTGCGAGAGTTTCAGGTTTCTGCTTACTGTGCTCGCGGTTCGCTGCCCCCTCACACACCCATTTTTTTTTCTCTTTTTCTGTTTGCGTCTTCCGTGCTCGGCCTGCTTGACATGTCGTGAATAGACAGACCTGTGTAGGGGCTCAAGTCGGTTTCTCACGAGGCGTCTCTGCACGTGACAGCCCCTCCTTTTGCTTTTGCGTTTGCCGCTGGTGGGCAGCCCTTGTCTTTTTTTATTGCGTGTTTCTTTTTTTTTTCTTTTTTGAGTACACAACTATTTTTAACTCGTCTTTAGCGGCTCGCAGCGGAAAGGCAAAGCCTCGTTGCGCACAAGCCTCAGCTATTTTTGTTTTTTTGTTCCGTGGGCGCCGATGCTGACACACGCGCTGATGTGTGGGTCTACTAGTTCAGCGGGAAATAAGGTAGATAAGCACGACGTGGGTACCGCGCTGAACGAACTAAAGTTAAACTGAAGAGGGAAAAAACAATTTCTGCTGTTAAGAATAAGAATAAGAATGCGAGGCACACTGGCCAATGCCCCCTTCTGCTGAGGGTGTGTTAGTCCAAGCATCCTCGGGGGGCACATAATGAAGCGACCTCCTTTTTTTGCCTTTCTCCACCACCCGCCGCCACACCTCCGGTGCCGCACATGGGCGTAAAGACGCTACGCGTATCGGCTCTCTCAAACCTACGCAGAGTCGCCGTCGTTTCTCTTCTTTCTTTTGCTTCTCCTGGCTGTGTTCGCTCTTTCTTTTTTTCGCTTCTCTTCTCGACTTCACCACTAACTATTTACGGTTGCTGTTTCTTTTCTCCTATTTCCGTGTGTTTGTTTGCCGCTCTGTTTTTTCTCTTTCCGTTTTTTCCTCTCTTTTTTTGGATTTGTCGTTGCCTGCTCTGTCGCTTCTCTTGGTTTTTTTCTTTTGCTACCTTCTTGCACCTGATCACAGCCCGTGTGTGAGTGTGGGACGCTTGTACGGTTGTTCGCGACCCCGTTCATTCGTGAGTCGAAACAGTTTGGGGGCTTGTGAAGAGCCGCGGTGCCTTCTGTGGGTTCGCGCTGGAAAAAAATGGAAAAACGAACTCGTTGAATGACAAAAGGGAGCTGCCGATGGTGGGAAGCTGGCGACACATGGTGGCAGCGGTGTATCAGGTTTCATCTGCGCACGCGAGGGCCGCATGCTTTCTCTCTCACTTCGTACACGCCTTGTTCATGAGTGTGTGCTTGTGTCTGTGTGTGCACGTGCTTCCTGACAAGTTCTCCTTCGATTTTTTTGTACCCCCGCTGATTTTACTTGTTGGACCTCACTGACAGTGAGATGAAGACGACTCCTCTCGTGCCGTCTCTTCCCTTCTTTTCTTTTCTCCCGCGAAAACGCGTTCCGCTGTGTCCATGCTTCTTTTTCTCTCTCAGGGGGGGGGTCTTCTCATAAGCTCATGCCTATGAGGTATTTCCCAGCTTTGCAGGTCACCTAGAGTCATGCTTGTTCATCTCTGCCCTCCCCCCCCCCTCGCACGCACCGTTTCGTGCTTGCTCCTCGTTGAGAGTACTAAGTCATAAGGAAAGAAGAAAAGAAGCATTTTGAAGGGCCCCACTATCGCACAGAAAAGGATGGTTGTGTGTCACTCAGCAGCTACTCTCCATCAATCCGCACATGGCCTATCGGCTTGTGGGTGTGGGTGTGAGAGAGAAATCCAAGCGTGTTCGTCTGCGTTTGCGACACCCACGCTCATCGACAAGTGTGCGTCTCCTGGTTCCCACTGCGTTGGCACCTTGTGGGCAGCTGCGTGACGCTCTTCCCCCGTGATGGTGAAGGGGGAATAGTGGGCGTGGTCGGTGGTATTTCGTGACGTGCGTGCCGACAGACTCAACGCTCATCTTCTTTTCCCCATTCTTACACACTCACTCTTTCTCTCTCACACACACAGAGAATAGCGCGCCTGTGTCGTCGCTTTTGGGGGTCATACGTCGAGAGGAGTGCCGCTCACTTTCCATCTGTCGCATCATAGCTCTCCCTCTCTTCCCCCGTTGTCGAGGACGACTGTTTGGACATCTGTGCCTTTGCTCGTGTTTCCGCACACATTTATTCTCTCATTCTGCCTTTGGTTCCCGGGGAGAAGAGGGTTTTGTTGTTGTTGTTTTATCTTTGGCGCACCAGTGAGTGGAGCCCACCCTTCGCTGTTTCCGTGAAGTGAAACCTCATCGTCATCCTTTTCCATTTTGTTTTCCTCTTTATTTGCCATTTGGCAATTCGCTTTGACGAATTTTTGACTTCTCAGGCGACTGAGTGAAGTCATCGTCTCTCTTCTCTTCTCTTATCTGCTTTTTTTCCTCCGATTCAGTCTTTCTTCTTGGTTTTTTTCTGTTCGTTTTCCTTTTCGTTTCTTCTCCCGTATTCACGACTCCGCTTCTTCGTGTAATTGTGTGGTTGTGTGTGTCGATGCGAGACCCGTCCACCTCACCTTGCGTGGCGGCGGGAGAAGCTGGCGTTGGCAAGGGCGGCAGCTCACCGTCCCCACCAGCACGTCTGAGCGTCATCACCGCCCCTCCGCTGCAGAGTGAAGAGAAACGTGTGACGGTGCTGCTCAATGTCTACAGTCTCGTCGACAGCAACAAGACGCTGGGCAAGATCGGCATGGGTGTGTTTCACTCTGGGGTCGTGCTGTACGGCATCGAATGGGGCTACGGTGAGTGTCTCGCGCACCCTGAGGCGACGGGGTTATTTCTCACGCGCCCCGGCACTGCCTGTGGGACGCTCTTTCGGACGGTCAATCTGGGGGTGACCACGATTACCCCCGAGGACGTGGACGTCATCCTACACCAGCTGGAGCGGGAGTGGCGCGGGAGCGACTACCACATCCTTGACCATAACTGCAACCACTTCGCACAGACCTTTTGCGACTGCCTGTCCACCGTGGAGCAGCTCGAACTGCCGGCGTGGTGCAACCGTGCGGCGCGTGTGACGAGCCGCGTCGTGCCACGCCGACTGGCCACCAAAATCAAGAACATGATGGATCCTCCTGATGCGAAGGAGAAGTACGTCGAGTCCGGCCCCTACTCCCAGTCAGTGATTCCGCCCAACTGGTTCAAGCACCCGAGCGTGTGGCGACCGCCGAAGAACGTTCCCCACCGCGAGCGCGATCCTCGTCGGGTGAGCCACACCCGCGCCAGTCGCTCCTTCACCTCTATTTCCACCGCGTGGGATGACGCCGAGTCGTCCCGCCTCGACGACGGCTTCGACTTCGCGCTGGATGACACAGAGAGCTGCAGCAGCCGTGTCTGTGCGCTCGCCTCGGTGGAGCTGCAGCCTCAGCTTCTCGATCAGCTCCGGTTGCGGCGACGCAGCTCTTCTATCAGCATGAGCACTGACCGCACGAGTATCCACGCCACTGAACTGGCCACGCGTAAAGGCGGACTGGGGTCGCGTGGACGCGGTCGCGGTGGGCGCGCATCGCACGGTCCTCTCGCGCCAGACGCGGCGGCCCCGGTCGGCAAGGTCGCTGGAGGGCGGGGCAGGGGTCGGCACTTTGCCGCTCCGACAGAGGCCTCGCTGCGTCGTGAGCGGCTATCGGCCGTGCAGAATGTCGCGTCTCGTGGTGGCACGGCTCGTCGTGCACCACCGCGGCTGCCCTCAACGCGGGTCGGTGCGAAGGTGACGCCGCTGTCGACGGTGGACAACAAGATGGGTCCGTCCAAGCTGCACGCCTCTGACGGGAAGCCCGCGAGGAAGCGCACCCCGTCCAACGCCAGTGCGAAAAGAGTTAAGGACCAGACGTGTACCCCAACACAACTGGTGGAGTTAGGTGTGCGGCTCTCCGACGCTGCCGGTCCTGTTCTCGATTCGCCCGTTCTCAGCGACATCAGCGACCCTGAGCCGGACGGAGGTGATGATGCTGTGCAGGTGGACTCTTCACCTACTCAGGCTCCGTTGGTGATGCACACGATGCCGCCACCAGCGGACAAGGACAGCAAGAGTGCCGGGGCGGCCGTCGAGGATGACTCTTCGTCGGCGGTGGCGGCGGGCGGAAGCGAAGAGGCACTGGACGACGCCGAGGGCGATCCGCCCGCGGAATCCAGCGACGACGAAGAGGATGATTTTCCGTTCTTCCAGCACTTGGACCCGTCCATGCTGGCGGGGCCGGTGGGGATTCTCATGGTCAAGAAGTCCCGCCGCCGTGCGCAGTCGATCCAGGAGCGAAAGGAACTGCTTCTTCGCGCCATCGGCAACAACGGCGGTGACGGGACCAAGGCAGTGGGCGGTGGGGCTAGCAACCCTTCGGTGAGCAAGGCGGACGAGGACGCGCAGTCAACACCGCCGTCGACAGAGCAGTCGGAAAAGATCCCGATGCCTCCAACCACCGCCCCCGCCGGCGCCACAGTGCCGGCGCCTCGCGTCGCGGGTGAGAAGGTGCCAACGCGACCACGTGCGGCTTCGAGCGCCACTCCTGGCGTCGCACCCACCCCCGGCCGCCAAGCTCAGTTGCTCGACGAGAACGGCGCCATGCGCCGCCACACCGTCAGTAGTCGCGTCGCCATCGAGGTCATCTCCCCCACCTACTCTTCCCCCGCCCACGGGACGACCGCGGGAAGCCCGATTGTGCGACGCAAGCCCTCCCTGTCCTCCTGCTCCTCGTCGTGCAAGGTGTTTCACCTGCCGCCCATGAGCTCTGGTGCCCAGGAGAAGTCGGTCGAGGACAGCCCCGCTAGGGAGACCTTTGGTATTCAGGGCATGGCCGCTCAAGGCTTCGCTGGGTTTGTGCAGACACCGACCGGACTGCCGCAAGCGCGCTACCCGCGCCGAGGAAGCTTGCCTTCTCTGTCCAGTGAGAAGGAAAGGCCCGTTCCTCTTGCAGTGACGGCGGCAGCGGAGACAGAGGACACAGCCTCGCCAGGTGTGGCGGGTGAACATGTGGACGACGTCGCGCCGCCGCCGCCTCCTGCGCCAACCACAGGTGAGAAGCACGGAGATGTGCCAGCCTGTGCAATGTATCCGCGTCGCCAGCAAGTTGCTCGCAAGCGTTCCCCGACGTGCACCATCGGTGCTGAGACGACGGGCACGCCCCTCCACACCACAGGCCCACGTCCCACACCACTCTTCTTAGTCGAAGACGCGACCTCATAGACTGCCGTAGACGACAGTGCGATCCGTTCGGTTGGTAGGGCTGTGATCGGATATATACACACACACGCAAACAGCGTGGAGACTGCGTCCGGTTGCTCCTGTCAACACCCATTTTTCACTTGATTATTCATCGTTTGGAGGTTTTGTTTCCCTCGCTTACTTGACATTCACGCGATTTCGCTTTTTTTTTTCGTTTTCCGTGGGCAATACGCGGGATGCGTATACGCCCGCAACAGAGCTAAACAACGTTTGGAGCCGCTCCGACAACCTTGAGGTTCGTCCAGATGAGGGGGTGTGCTGCCTTTCATCCGTATGCTGGGCGTGGTGTGTGTACCGTTGGCGGTGAGCTTTCCGGGTGGCTGCGTCCCCAGCCACTCACATTCTCATGAACGGTGTGATGGAAAAACAACAGAAAAAATCAAAGCGTTCGCCTCCCCGGTGTGGGGGTTCGCGCCCTTTCTCAATTCCTCTCCCCCGTGCTTTCCTGAGCCGACTCGCCCCCCTCTCCTCCTCCCCCCCCCCCCGCCTCCGTTCCTTGATTCCCCGTGCGTCAGCAGATCTACGCGTGCACGGACGAGCACGGGTGTACATTCGTGAAAGCGCCTGTTCCCCCGAGCGTGCTCACAAGACTGACACAGCAACTATACAAAGCGTTCGCTCACCTCTGACGGTGCGCTTCAAAAACAGAAGAAGCACGTAAGCCGATAAAGCCGTGACTCCACTAAGAGACCGTTGGTGCATTTTGCAGTAAAACAGAGGTGACTCTTTTCTTCACCACTTGTTTTCTCTCTTCTTCTTTTCTTGTCATTCATTCTTGCACGACAGGTGCACACACACACACACACACACACACACGTAGAGGTGTGCCGACCGAACCGTTTGCCGACGAGCGTGAACGCGTACGCCAGTGAGTAGCTGAACTGGTATTGTGTGGTTCTTTAGTTTTAGTAGTATTGTCGATCACCTCCTTTGCTCGCGGCAACAAGCGGACGTGCATTTTCATAATTCTCTTTTTTTTTCTTGCGTTCGTCCTATTTGTCTTCGCATTGCTTCTGGTTCGATTCTGCTTACACACTTACACACACACATTTACAGCACATATTCCCTCGTCTTGCCCTACCGCAAGCGCTCGAGAGAGGAAGAAGGAAAAAAAAACTGGTTGGCGCGCAAAGGACCCGGAGACTGCCTGACATACCAAAACCCATAAGCATTTTTTTTTTAAATCTCCAGCTCACGCTGACATGGGGTGCTTCAACGCCAAGACGAAGGGCGACACTGCCGAGAAGAACAGTGGCCAGGCGGCAGCGGCAGCCAAGGCGAACGGCAATGCCGCAAGTGCAAAGCCCAAGGCAGCTCAGCAAGCAAAATCGGATGCCCACAGCGCCGCCGCCAAGGCCGCCCCTGCTGAGCCGACGGCAGGCGAGCCGGGCAGTAGTGCGGCTGCTGTTGCGGAGGAAAAAGCTCCTGAACAATTCCTGAAGTCCATCCTTGAGGGCACGGAGCACTTCATCAACGGCCTTCCGGACACCGCTGCGACGAAGAGCGTGATCGCGCTCACGTTCGCAAACTCCGCGACGGAGGTGGTGCGCACCAAGTTCCGCCTCAAGGTCGAGGACGTTATCACGCTCATGACGGACCTGTGCAAGAAGTTGAAGCTCCCGTTGGTTGAGGCGGCAATGCGCAACGTCGAGGAGCGCGCGATGGACGACAGCTTCTCCCGCATCCTTCTGGCGTGGTACTCGAACAACCCGACGTTTCAGCGGACGATCCCGAGCGAAGCTGGCCAAGCTGTTCTCGACACGCTCTACATCCGCTACAAGACGAACAAAGCCGTTACGATTGAGGACGTTCTCGGTCTGCAAATCCGCTGGGCCGCAGAGAACCAGGCGGCGTTGGAGGTGTTTCGCAAGTTTGCCGACGGCAAGGACTCCATGACCCCGGATCAGTTCGCCAAGTTTCTGCACGAGACGCAGCGGCTCGACGTGACTGAGCGCCAGATCACAGAAAAGTACAAGTACCGGTTTGGTAACGGGATTCACCGCTACAACTTCTCTAGCTACACCGCCAGTGTGCTGACAAACAGCGCCACAGACCCGGCCCACACGTCGGCGGTGTGGCAGGACATGACCCAAGCCTTTACCCACTACGCCGTCAACTGCGCACGTATCGAATGCGAGGAGGACCTGACCCGTGCGCTCGGAGACGCCTCCCGTGCCCTTGTCCTGAGTCTCAAGAAGGGCGCCGACGGCCAGATCATGGCCGGCAAGTGCACCCTGAGTGCGGTGCTGGAGCAGGTGAAGAAGAACGGCTTCGCGGTGAGCACATATCCCATTGTGCTTTGCCTGTCCCCAGGGGAAACTATTCCGGTCGACGTGCAGGACGCCGCGGCCCGGCAGATCACCGAGGCCCTCGGTCCGATGCTCGCCAAGGGCCTCATGTTCGAAGGTGCCGTGATCAGCGACCCCAAGTTTAGCCCCAGCGCGTTGCGCCGAAAGGTGCTGGTGATGTGCTACCAAAGCCCACTGCGGCCCTTCATTGGCTGGATGGTAGCGGACATGAACAAGGATGGCCTGGGCGTCCGCATTACCGACGTTGTGGAGGGCGCGCCAGCGGAAAAGGGCGGTGTGATGAAAAATGACTGGATCACCCACATGAACGCGGAGCCCATCAGGAACAAGCAGCACCTGCGTGAATGCCTGGCGAAGCTGCACGTTGGTGAGGAGTTCACTGTGAAGCGAGAGAACCTGGATGATCTGACGATCGTCGTGGGCGGCACGGTGGATTCGCAAGATTCGAGCGGCTCGGCCGCCCTGTCGAACCTCTGCTTCTTCCGCTACGCGCAGCCTGCGGACAAGGTCCACAAGCCGTGGGACGTGTTGTGCCTCAACGAGGCGACGCTCCCGACGGCGAAGCTGACGTGCGAGGCCATGGACGAGTACTTTTCATTGGTGTCGGCAAACGGCAAGACGGCGGGCACCCTCACGATGGCGTGCAATGTCGGCGTGCAGTTCCTCAACGTGGACAATGATGAGCAGCGTTTGGCGTACGTGCGGGGCATGTTCAGCGAGAACGGCCGCTGTGGGTACCTCCTCAAGACGAACCCCCCGCCTGGCAAGGTGCCGGACGTGAGCGTGACGGTAATTGGTGGCCCGCGCATCATCTCGTGCGCACAGCTGTCCTCCATGACGGCCGTTCTCTACGGCCACGGCACGGCTCGCGTGAGCGGCAGTCAACTCATCATCACGGGCTACAACGACGCGACGGTAGTGGTGGCGACAATGACCTTCAACAAGGATGGCGTCGACCACACGTACGTCACGTCCTTTTACCCTCTGACGGTCCGCCCGGGTTACCGTGCGATGGTCTCCGTGAAGCAATTTGAGGAGCACATCCCCCGCCGTCACATTCATGGCGTGTACGTCTTTGTGAAGAGCGGCTAAGCGTGATGAACGAACAGGGAGGGCACACCGAGAAAAAAAAGCAGCCGCAGAAACGCCTGTGGCTTGCTTCTCGCTCACTTTTCGCGGTGTGTGCGCTACCACCTCCGCGTGCGGGAGACCGGACGGCCACACTCTTTCACCCGCTGAAGCTGGCCGATTTAAGAATCCTCAGTTTTTCTCGTTTGTTTGTTTCTGTTGTTCTTTTGTACCCTCTGGTTTCCGTTCGTATCCTTTCATTCAATCGGTGTGGAGAGGGTCTCTCTCTCTCTCTGTGTCTGCGCGTGTCGTTTTTCGCGTCCCCCCTCCCCTCCCCCTCCTTGCGCGAGTGTTCACTGCTGGCAAGAACCCACCAGCCTTCCACCTCTCTCAATGTACTGACTGGCATGCACGTTTGGTTTCCCTGTAGTTACCACTCGTTGAGAGGGAGAACAAAGCAATGGTGGAGAGGCGAGGGTTAAGGGTGCGGCAACTGCGATTGTTGTGCGAGACCGCTGCGCATGTCTGTTGTCATGAAGGGGCGGTGCGTGTGGACAAGGTGTGACCGCGGTCTGCGTCCAAGCGCTCAGACACACGGAAAGCCCGTCCCGCGCACATCCCGCTTTTTCTCGCGTGCGTGAGTGTGTTTAGAGACCGACGACGGTGTCCCAATATGTACGAAGAAAAGAAAAAACGGGCGTCAGTTGTGGTAACGAGGCTACGCGCATGCGTGCCTCCCGGGCGTCGTGACCATGGTCGACCCAGTTATTTGACCGCTGTGTCCCTCGTCCACCCAAAAAAACAACATGTATCGCTGGCGCTGTGCAGGGAGGCTGTCGCGCAGGCGTGCCCGCAACGGAGCAGCCGCGTAAAACTCTCACGCACCCAGCACCGCCGCTGTCACCGCCCAACGTCGCCATTTCACCAGCCACACCGTTCTTCTGCTCCTCCACAACAGCCTCCACTCGCGCGTGTTGCGCCAACGAAAAAAAAAGTTTCCGATGCCGGGGATCGAACCCGGGTCTAGCGGGTGAGAGCCGCTTGTGCTAGCCACTATACTACATCGGAGATGCCCAAACGCGAGGTGCTTTTGCGGACAAACACTCTGACTCGCACAGAGAGAAAAAAAGCTCCTCCCGTTGGATTCGAACCAACGACCTGTAGGTTAACAGCCTAACGCGCTGCCGACTGCGCCAGGGAGGATTCGACAACTTGGTCCGTACGACTCCGCACAAACGTCGCACCTCGAACGAAACTGTGGCAACGCCACAGGACAAGTTGCGGCCGCCGTCGACAGCTTCGTGCGCACAAACGTCTTTGACGTGTTGACAAGACAGAAGTGTGAAACCTGGTGGTGAATAGAACAGCACCCGCTCCCTACCCAGAGATCACCGTCGCCCCTGTTCACGTGACGCACTCAGCGCCGCCAGCACGGACCCATCCTTCCGCGTCGCCGCCTGCAGAAG